>JBAPLH010000760.1:0-21711 GCA_037897445.1 Ceriops zippeliana
ACATTTCTGCTTTGGAGCACTTGTCTTTTGGACCCAGACGCACTTTTTGACACAACTATCATGAGATTAACATTTATAACTAAATTACAAAGTATCTTAATTAAAAAAAACATGTCGATGCACTATTGAAAATTTCAATGTGTTTAGTTCCATCACCCAAAGGACTCATTCATCTTAGTTTGCTTTTCGTACTAATGTGAAGTGGTTTATTTCCGAAATAATGAGTCCTCTATTCTCTTTATGCTAAACAAGCTCCTTTCATGGTTACAACGACTATTTTTCTTGCAATAACCATGAAATTATCTTTTGTCTCCTTATTAACAACTCTATTCATCAAGAAGAAAATGTCCTTATCTATACAATTCATTCAATACATTCAAACAATGGGGTTCATGATTTTCATTAGGGTTTCTTATTGATGTTAATTGGTTGAATTCCAAAATAAACAATCACTCAGAACATTTCTGGTTTGGAAAACTTGTCTTTTGGACCCAAACACACTTTTTGACACAATGATCATGAGATTAACATTTATAAGTAAATTACATGGTATATTAATTAAAAAAAACATGTCGATGTACTATTAAAAATTTAAATGTGTTTAGTTTCATCACCCAAAGGACTCATTCATCTTAGTTTGCTTTTCGTACTAATGTAAAGTAGTTTATTTCCAAATAATGAGTCCTTCCATTCACTTTATGCTAAACAAGCTCCTTTTGTTGTTACAAGCAATATTTTTCTTGTAATAACAATGAAATTATCTTTTTTCTACTTATTAAAAACTCTATTCATCAAGAAGAAAATGTTCATATCTATACAATTCATTCAATACAATCAAACAATGCAGTTCATGATCTTCATTAGGGTTTCTTATTGATGTTAATTGGTTGAATTTAAAAATAAAGAATCCCTCAGAACATTTCTTGTTTGGCAAACTTGTCTTTTGGTTCCAAACACACCTTTTGACATAATGATCATGAGATTAATATTTATGATTAAATTACATAGTATATTAATTAAAACAAATATGTCAATGCACTATTGAAAATATAAATGTGTTTAGTTCAAACACCCAAAGGAGTCATTAATCTTAATTTGCATTTCGTACTAATGTGAAGTGGCTTATTTCCTAAATAATGAGTCCTATTCACTTTATGCTAACAGGCTCCATTTGTTATTACAAGCACTATTATTTTTTTAATAACCATGAAATTATCTTTTGTCTCCTTATTAACAACTCTATTCATCAAGAAGAAAATGTCCTTATCTATACAATTCATTCAATACAATCAAACAATGGGGTTCATGATCTTCATTAGGGTTTCATATTGACGTTAATTGGTTGAATTCCAAAATAAACAATCCCTCAGAACATTTCTGGTTTGGAACACTTGTCTTTTGGATGCAAACACACTTTTTGACATAATGATCATGAGATTAACATTTATAACTAAATTACAAAGTATATTAATTAAAAAAACATGTCGATGCACTATTGAAAATTTAAATGTGTTTAGTTTCATCACCCAAAGGGCTCACTCATCTTAGTTTGCTTTTCGTACTAATATGAAGTAGTTTATTTCCTAAATAATGAGTCCTTCTATTCACTTTATGCTAAACAAGCTCCTTTTGCTGTTACAAGCACTATTTTTCTTGTAATAACCATGAAATTATCTTTTGTCTACATATTAATAAATGTATTCATCAAGAAGAAAATGTCCATATGTATACAATTCATTCAATACAATAAACAATGGGGTTCATGATCTTCATTAGGGTTTCTTATTGATGTTAATTGGTTGAATTCCAAAATAAACAATCCCTCAGAACATTTCTGGTTTGGAACACTTGTCTTTTGGACCCAAACACACTTTTTGACACAATGATCATGAGATTAACATTTATAACTAAATTACATATGATATTATTTAAAACAAACATGTCGATGCACTATTGCAAATTTAAATGTGTTTAGTTTCATCACCCAAAGGACTCATTCAACTTAGTTTGCTTTTCGTACAAATGTGAAGTGGTTGATTTCCTGAATAATAAGTCCTTCTATTCACTTTATGCTAAACAAGCTCCTTTTGTTGTTGCAAGCACTATTTATCTTGTAATAACCATGAAATTATCTTTTGTCTACTTATTAATAACTATATTCATCAAGAAGAAAATGTCCATATCTATACAATTCATTCAATACAATCAAACAATGAGGTTCATGATCTTCATTAGGGTTTCTTATTGATGTTAATTGGTTGAATTCCAAAATAAACAATCCCTCAGAAGATTTCTAGTTTGGAAGACTTGTCTTTTGGTTCCAAACACACCTTTTGAGATAATGATCATGAGATTAACATTTATGATTAAATTACATAGTATATTAATTAAAAAAAATATGTCAATGCATTATTAAAAATATAAATGTATTTAGTTCAATCACCCAAAGGAGTCATTCATTTTTAATTTGCATTTCATACTAATGTGAAGTGGCTTATTTTCCTAAATAATGAGTCCTTCTATTCACTTTATGCTAACAGGCTCCTTTTGTTATTACAAGCACTATTTTTCTTGCAAAAACCATGAAATTATCTTTTTTCTCCTTATTAAAAACTCTATTCATTAAGAAGAAAATGTCCATATCTATCCAATTCATTCAATACAATCAAATAATGGGGTTCATGATCTTCATTAGGGTTTCTTATTGATGTTAATTGGTTGAATTCCAAAATAAACAATCCCTCAGAACATTTCTGGTTTGGAACACTTGTCTTTTGGACCCAAACACACTTTTTGACACAATGATCATGAGATTAACATTTTATAACTAAATTACATATGATAATTAATTAAAACAAAACATGTCGATGCACTATAGAAAATTTACATGTGTTTTTAGTTTCATCACCCAAAGGACTCATTCAACTTAGTTTGCTTTTCGTACAAATATGAAGTGGTTGATTTCCTGAATAATAAGTCCTTCTATTCACTTTATGCTAAACAAGCTCCTTTTGTTGTTGCAAGCACTATTTTTCTTGTAATAACCATGAAATTATCTTTTGTCTACATATTAATAAATGTATTCATCAAGAAGAAAATGTCCATATGTATACAATTCATTCAATACAATCAAACAATGGGGTTCATGATCTTCATTAGGGTTTCTTATTGATGTTAATTGGTTGAATTCCAAAATAAACAATCCCTCAGAACATTTCTGGTTTGGAACACTTGTCTTTTGGACCCAAACACACTTTTTGACACAATGATCATGAGATTAACATTTATAACTAAATTACATATGATATTATTTAAAACAAACATGTCGATGCACTATTGCAAATTTAAATGTGTTTAGTTTCATCACCCAAAGGACTCATTCAACTTAGTTTGCTTTTCGTACAAATGTGAAGTGGTTGGTGATTTCCTGAATAATAAGTCCTTCTATTCACTTTATGCTAAACAAGCTCCTTTTGTTGTTGCAAGCACTATTTATCTTGTAATAACCATGAAATTATCTTTTTTCTACTTATTAATAACTCTATTCATCAAGAAGAAAATGTCCATATCTATACAATTCATTCTATACAATCAAACAATGAGGTTCATGATCTTCATTAGGGTTTCTTATTGATGTTAATTGGTTGAATTCCAAAATAAACAATCCCTCAGAAGATTTCTAGTTTGGTAGACTTGTCTTTTGGTTCCAAACACACCTTTTGAGATAATGATCATGAGATTAACATTTATGATTAAATTACATAGTATATTAATTAAAAAAATATGTCAATGCATTATTAAAAATATAAATGTATTTAGTTCAATCACCCAAAGGAGTCATTCATCTTAATTTGCATTTCATACTAATGTGAAGTGGCTTATTTCCTAAATAATGAGTCCTTCTATTCACTTTATGCTAACAGGCTCCTTTTGTTATTACAAGCACTATTTTTCTTGCAAAAACCATGAAATTATCTTTTTTCTCCTTATTAAAAACTCTATTCATTAAGAAGAAAATGTCCATATCTATCCAATTCATTCAATACAAATCAAATAATGGGGTTTCATGATCTTCATTAGGGTTTCTTATTGATGTTAATTGGTTGAATTCCAAAATAAACAATCCCTCAGAACATTTTTCTGGTTTGGAACACTTGTCTTTTGGACCCAAAACACACTTTTTTGACACAATGATCATGAGATTTAACATTTATAACTAAATTACATATGATATTAATTAAAACAAACATGTCGATGCACTATAGAAAATTTACATGTGTTTAGTTTCATCACCCAAAGGACTCATTCAACTTAGTTTGCTTTTCGTACAAATATGAAGTGGTTGATTTCCTGAATAATAAGTCCTTCTATTCACTTTATGCTAAACAAGCTCCTTTTGTTGTTGCAAGCACTATTTTTCTTGTAATAACCATGAAATTATCTTTTGTCTACATATTAATAAATGTATTCATCAAGAAGAAAATGTCCATATGTATACAATTCATTCAATACAATCAAACAATGGGGTTCATGATCTTCATTAGGGTTTCTTATTGATGTTAATTGGTTGAATTCCAAAATAAACAATCCCTCAGAACATTTCTGGTTTGGAACACTTGTCTTTTGGACCCAAACACACTTTTTGACACAATGATCATGAGATTAACATTTATAACTAAATTACATATGATATTATTTAAAACAAACATGTCGATGCACTATTGCAAATTTAAATGTGTTTAGTTTCATCACCCAAAGGACTCATTCAACTTAGTTTGCTTTTCGTACAAATGTGAAGTGGTTGATTTCCTGAATAATAAGTCCTTCTATTCACTTTATGCTAAACAAGCTCCTTTTGTTGTTGCAAGCACTATTTATCTTGTAATAACCATGAAATTATCTTTTGTCTACTTATTAATAACTCTATTCATCAAGAAGAAAATGTCCATATCTATACAATTCATTCAATACAATCAAACAATGAGGTTCATGATCTTCATTAGGGTTTCTTATTGATGTTAATTGGTTGAATTCCAAAATAAACAATCCCTCAGAAGATTTCTAGTTTGGAAGACTTGTCTTTTGGTTCCAAACACACCTTTTGAGATAATGATCATGAGATTAACATTTATGATTAAATTACATAGTATATTAATTAAAACAAATATGTCAATGCATTATTAAAAATATAAATGTATTTAGTTCAATCACCCAAAGGAGTCATTCATCTTAATTTGCATTTCATACTAATGTGAAGTGGCTTATTTCCTAAATAATGAGTCCTTCTATTCACTTTATGCTAACAGGCTCCTTTTGTTATTACAAGCACTATTTTTCTTGCAAAAACCATGAAATTATCTTTTTTCTCCTTATTAAAAACTCTATTCATTAAGAAGAAAATGTCCATATCTATCCAATTCATTCAATACAATCAAATAATGGGGTTCATGATCTTCATTAGGGTTTCTTATTGATGTTAATTGGTTGAATTCCAAAATAAACAATCCCTCAGAACATTTCTGGTTTGGAACACTTGTCTTTTGGACCCAAACACACTTTTTGACACAATGATCATGAGATTAACATTTATAACTAAATTACATATGATATTAATTAAAACAAACATGTCGATGCACTATAGAAAATTTACATGTGTTTAGTTTCATCACCCAAAGGACTCATTCAACTTAGTTTGCTTTTCGTACAAATATGAAGTGGTTGATTTCCTGAATAATAAGTCCTTCTATTCACTTTATGCTAAACAAGCTCCTTTTGTTGTTGCAAGCACTATTTATCTTGTAATAACCATGAAATTATCTTTTGTCTACTTATTAATAACTCTATTCATCAAGAAGAAAATGTCCATATCTATACAATTCATTCAATACAATCAAACAATGGGGTTCATGATCTTCATTAGGGTTTCTTATTGATGTTAATTGGTTGAATTCCAAAATAAACAATCCCTCAGAAGATTTCTAGTTTGGAAGACTTGTCTTTTGGTTCCAAACACACCTTTTGAGATAATAATCATGAGATTAACATTTATGACTAAATTACATTGTATATTAATTAAAACAAACATGTCGATGCACTATTGAAAATTGAAATGTGTTTTGTTTCATCACCCAAAGGACTCATTCATCTTAGTTTGCTTTTCGTACTAATGTGAAGTGGTTTATCTCCTAAATAATGAGTCGTCCTATTCTCTTTATGCTAAACAAGCTCCTTTCATTGTTACGAGGACTATTTTTCTTGTAATAACCATGAAATTATCTTTTGTCTCCTTATTAACAACTCTATTCATAAAGAAGAAAATGTCCATATCTATACAATTCATTCAATACAATCAAACAATGGGGTTCATGATTTTCATTAGGGTTTCTTATTGATGTTAATTGGTTGAATTCTAAAATAAACAATCACTCAGAACATTTCTGGTTTGGAAAACTTGTCTTTTAGACCCAAACACACTTTATGACACAATGATCATGAGATTAACATTTATAAGTAAATTAGATAGTATATTAATTAAAACAAACATGTCGATGCACTATTGAAAATTTAAATGTGTTTAGTTTCATCACCCAAAGGACTCATTCATCTTAGTTTGCTTTTCGTACTAATGTGAAGTGGTTTATTTCCGAAATAATGAGTCCTTCCATTCACTTTATGCTAAACACGCTCCTTTTGTTGTTACAAGCACTATTTTTGTTGCAATAACCATGAAATTATCTTTTTTCTCCTTATTAACAACTCTATTCATCAAGAAGAAAATGTCCATATCTATACAATTCATTCAATACAATCAAACAATGGGGTTCATGATTTTCATTAGGGTTTTGTTATTGATGTTAATTGGTTGAATTCCAAAATAAACAATCACTCAGAACATTTCTAGTTTGGAAAACTTGTCTTTTGGACCCAAACACACTTTTTCACACAATGATCATGAGATTAACATTTATAAGTAAATTACATAGTATATTAATTAAAACAAACATGTCGATGCACTATTGACAATTTAAATGTGTTTGGTTTCATCACCCAAAGGACTCATTCATCTTAGTTTGCTTTTCGTACTAAAGTGAAGTGGTTTATTTCCAAAATAATGAGTCCTATTCAATTTATGCTAAACAAATTCCTTTTGTTGTTACAAGCACTATTTTTCTTTTAATATCCATGAAATTAGCTTTTGCCTACTTATTCACAACTCTATTCATCAAGAAGAAAATGTCCATATCTATACAATTCATTCAAGACAATCAAACACTGGGGTTCATGATTTTCATTAGGGTTTCTTATTGATGTTAATTGGTTGAATTCCAAAATAAACAATCACTCAGAACATTTCTGGTTTGGAAAACTTGTCTTTTGGACCCAAACACACTTTTTGACACAATGATCATGAGATTAACATTTATAAATAAATTACATAGTATATTAATTAAAACAAACATGTCGATGCACTATTGACAATTTAAATGTGTTTGGTTTCATCACCCAAAGGACTCATTCATCTTAGTTTGCTTTTCGTAGTAATGTGAAGTGGTTTATTTCCAAAATAATGAGTCCATCTATTCACTTTATGCTAAACAAACTCCTTTTGTTGTTACAAGCACTATTTTTCTTTTAATAACCATGAAATTATCTTTTGCCTACTTATTAACAACTCTATTCATCCAGAAGAAAATGTCCATATCTATACAATTCATTCAATACAATGAAACAATGGGCTTCACGATCTTCATTAGGGTTTCTTATTGAAAACAATCCCTCAGACCATTTCTTGTTTGGAACACTTGTCTTTTGGACCCAAACACACTTTTTGACACAATGATCATGAGATTAACATTTATAAGTAAATTACATAGTATATTAATAAAAAACAAACATGTCGATGCACTATTGAAAATTTAAATGTGTTTAGTTTCATCATCCAAAGGACTCATTCATCTTAGTTTGCATTTTGTACTAATGTGAAGTGGTTTATTTCTGAAATAATGAGTCCTTCTATTCACTTTATGCTAAACACGCTCCTTTTGTTGTTACAAGCACTATTTTTTCTTTCAATAACCATGATATTATCTTTTGTCTCCTTATTAACAACTCTATTCATTAAGAAGAAAATGTCCATATCTTTACAATTCATTCAATACAATCAAACAATGGGCTTCATGATCTTCATTAGGGTTTCTTATTGATGTTAATTGGTTGAATTCCAAAATAAACAATCCATCAGAACATTTCTGGTTTGGAACATTTGTCTTTTGGAACCAAACACACTTTTTGACACAATTATCATGAGATTAACATTTATGACTAAATTACATAGTATATTAATTAAAACAAACATGTCGATGCGCTATTGAAAATTTAAATGTCTTTAGTTTCATCATCCAAAGGACTCATTCATCTTAGTTTGCTTTTCGTACTAATGTGAAATGGTTTATTTCGGAAATAACGAGTCCTATTCACTTTATGCTAAACACGCTCCTTTTGTTGTTACAAGCACTATTTTTGTTGCAATAACCATGAAATTATCTTTTGTCTCCATATTAACAACTCTATTCATCAAGAAGAAAATGTCCATATCTATACAATTCATTCAATACAATCAAAACAATGGGGTTCATGATCTTAATTAGGGTTTCTTATTGATGTTAATAGGTTGAATTTCAAAATAAAGAATCCCTCAGAACATTTCTAGTTTGGAAGACTTGTCTTTTGGTTCCAAACACACGTTTTGACATAATAATCATGAGATTAACATTTATGACTAAATTACATAGTATATTAATTAAAACAAATATGTCAATCACACAAAGCATTCATTCATCTTAATTTGCATTTCGTAATAATGTGAAGTGGCTTATTTCCTAAATAATGAGTCTTTCTATTCACTTTATGCTAACAGGCTCCATTTGATGTTACCAGCACTATTTTTCTTGCAATAACCATGAAATAATCTTTTGTCTCCTTATTAACAACCCTATTCATCAAGAAGAAAATGTCCATATCTATACAATTCATTCAATACAACCAAACAATGGGGTTCATGATCTTCATTAGGTTTTCTTATTGATGTTAATTGGTTGAATTACAAAATAAACAATCCCTCAGAACATTTCTGGTTTGGAACACTTGTCTTTTGGACCCAAACACACTTTTTGACACAATGATCTTGAGATTACCATTTATAACTAAATTACATAGTATATTAATTAAAACAAACATGTCAATGCACTATTGAATATTTAAATGTGTTTAGTTTCATCACCCAAAGGATTCATTCACCTTAGTTTGCTTTTCATACTAATATGAAGTGGTTTATTTCCTAAATAATGAGTCCTCCTATTCTCTTTATGCTAAACAAGCTCCTTTCATTGTTACAAGGACTATTTTTCTGGTAATAACCATGAAATTATCTTTTGTCTCCTTATTAACAATGGGGTTCATGATCTTCATTAGGGTTTTTTATTGATGTTAATTGGTTGAATTCCAAAATAAGCAATCCATCAGTACATTTCTGGTTTGGAACACTTGTCTTTTGGACCCAAACACACTTTTTGACACAATGATCATTAGATTAATATTTATAGCTATGTTACAGAGTATATTAATTAAAACAAACATGTCGATGCACTATTGAAAATTTAAATGTGTTTAGTTTCATCACCCAAAGGACTCATTCATCTTAGTTTGCTTTTCGTACTAATGTGAAGTGGTTTATTTCCGAAATAATGAGTCCTTCTATTCACTTTATGCTAAACACGCTCCTTTTGTTGTTACAAGCACTATTTTTGTTGCAATAAACATGAAATTATCTTTTATCTCCATATTAACAACTCTATTCATCAAGAAGAAAATGTCCATATCTATACAATTCATTCAATACAATCAAACAATGGGGTTCATGATCTTCATTAGGGTTTCTTATTGATGTTAATTGGTTGAATTCCAAAATAAACAATCCATCAGAACATTTCTGGTTTGGCACACTTGTCTTTTGGACCTAAACACACTTTATGACACAATGATCATTAGATTAACATTTATAACTAAATTACATAGTATATTAATTAAAACAAACATGTCGATGCACTATTGAAAATTTAAATGTGTTTAGTTTCATCACCCAAAGGGCTCACTCATCTTAGTTTGCTTTTCGTACTAATGTGAAGTTGTTTATTTCCTAAATAATGAGTCCTTTTATTCACTTTATGCTAAACAAGCTCCTTTTGTTGTTACAAGCACTATTTTTCTTGTAATAACCACGAAATTATCTTTTGTCTACTTATTAATAAATCTATTCATCAAGAAGAAAATGTCCATATCTATACAATTCATTCAATACAATCAAACAATGGGGTTCATGATCTTCATTAGGGTTTCTTATTGATGTTAATTGGTTGAATTTCAAAATAAACAATCCCTCAGAAGATTTCTAGTCTGGAAGACTTGTGTTTTGGTTCCAAACTCACTTTTTGAGAAAATCATCATGAGATTAACATTTATGACTTAATTACATAGTATATTAATTAAAACAAATATGTCAATGCACTATTAAAAATATAAATGTGTTTAGTTCAATCACCCAAAGGAGTCATTCATCTTAATTTGCATTTCATACTAATGTGAAGTGGCTTATTTCCTAAATAATGAGTCTTTCAATTCACTTTTTGCTAACAGGCTCCTTTTGTTATTACAAGCACTATTTTTCTTGCAATAACCATGAAATTATCTTTTTTCTCCATATTAACAACCCTATTCATCAAGAAGAAAATGTGCATATCTATACGATTCATTTAATACAATCAAACAATGGGGTTCATGATTTTCATTAGGGTTTCTTATTGATGTTAATTGGTTGAATTCCAAAATAGACAATCACTCAGAACATTTCTTGTTTGGAAAACTTGTCTTTTGGACCTAAACACACTTTTTGACACAATGATCATTAGATTAGCATTTATAAGTAAATTACATAGTATATTAATTAAAACAAACATGTCGATGCACTATTGACAATTTAAATATGTTTGGTTTCATCACCCAAAGGACTCATTCATCTTAGTTTGCTTTTCGTAATAATGTGAAGTGGTTTATTTCCAAAATAATGAGTCCTTCTATTCACTTTATGCTAAACAAACTCCTTTTGTTGTTACAAGCACTATTTTTCTTTTAATAACCATGAAATTATCTTTTGCCTACTTATTGACAACTCTATTCATCAAGAATAAAATGTCCATATCTATACAATTCATTCAATACTATCAAACAATGGGGTTCACGATCTTCATGAGGGTTTCTTATTGATGTTAATTGGTTGAATTCCAAAATAAACAATCCCTCAGAACATTTCTCGTTTGGAACACTTGTCTTTTGGACCCAAACACACTTTTTGACACAATGATCATGAGATTAACATTTATAACTAAATTACATAGTATATTAATTAAAACAAACATGTCGATGCGCTATTGAAAATTTAAATGTGTTTAGTTTCATCATCCAAAAGACTCATTCATCTTCGTTTGCTTTTCGTACTAATGTGAAGTAGTTTATTTCCTAAATAATGAGTCCTTCTATTCACTTTATGCTAAACAAGCTCCTTTTGTTGTTACAAGCACTATTTTTCTTGTAATAACCATGAAATTATCTTTTGTCTACTTATTAAAAACTCTATTCATCAAGAAGAAAATGTTCATATCTATACAATTCATTCAATACAATCAAACAATGGGGTTCATGATCTTCATTAGGGTTTCTTATTGATGTTAATTGGTTGAATTCCAAAATAAACAATCCCTGAGAAGATTTATAGTCTGGAACACTTGTCTTTTGCTTCCAAACACACCTTTGAGATAATGATCATGAGATTAACATTTATGATGAAATTACATAGTATATTAATTAAAACAAATATGTCAATGCACTGTTGAGAATATAAATGTGTTTAGTTCAATCACCCAAAGGAGTCATTCATCTTAGTTTGCATTTCATAGAAATGTGAAGTGGCTTATTCCCTAAATAATGGGTCTTTCTATTCACTTTATGCTAACAGGCTCCATTTGTTTTTACAAGCACTATTTTTCTTGCAATAACCATGAAATTATCTTTTTTCTCCATATTAACAACTCTATTCATCAAGAAGAACATGTTCATATCTATACAATTGATTCAATACAATCACACAATGGGGTTCATGATCTTCATTAGGGTTTCATATTGATGTTAATTGGTTGAATTCCAAAATAAACAATCCCTAAGAACATTTCTGGTTTGGAGCACTTGTCTTTTGGACCCACACACAGTTTTTGACACAATTATCATGAGATTAACATTTATAACTAAATTACAAAGTATCTTAATTAAAACAAACATGTCGATGCACTATTGAACATTTAAATGTGTTTAGTTTCATCACCCAAAGGACTCATTCATCTTAGTTTGCTTTTCATACAAATGTAAAGTGGTTTATTTCCTAAATAATGAGTCCTCCTATTCTCTTTATGCTAAACAAGCTCCTTTCATTGTTACAAGGACTATTTCTCTTGAAATGACCATGAAATTATCTTTTGTCTCCTTATTAACAACTCTATTCATCAAGAAGAAAATGTCCATATCTATAAAATTCATTCAATACAATCAAACAATGGGGTTCATAATTTTCATTAGGGATTCTTATTGATGTTAATTGGTTGAATTCCAAAATAAACAATCCCTCATAACATTTTCTGGTTTGGAAAACTTGTCTTTTGGACCCAAACACACTTTTTGACACAATGATCATGAGATTAACATTTATAAGTAAATTACATAGTATATTAATTAAAACAAACATGTCGATGCACTATTGAAAATTTAAATGTGTTTAGTTTCATCACCCAAAGGACTCATTCATCTTAGTTTCCTTTTCGTACTACTGTGAAGTGGTTTATTTCCAAAAGAATGAGTCCTTCTATTCACTTTATGCTAAACAAACTCCTTTTGTTGTTAAAAGCACTATTTTTCTTTTAATAACCATGAAATTATCTTTTGCCTACTTATAGACAACTCTATTCATCAAGAAGAAAATGTCCATATCTATACAATTCATTCAATACTATCAAACAATGGGGTTCACGATCTTCATGAGGGTTTCTTATTGATGTTAATTGGTTGAATTCCAAAATAAACAATCCCTCAGAACATTTCTCGTTTGGAACACTTGTCTTTTGGACCCAAACACACTTTTTGACACAATGATCATGAGATTAACATTTATAACTAAATTACATAGTATATTAATTAAAACAAACATGTCGATGCACTATTGAAAATTTAAATGTGTTTAGTTTCATCATCCAAAAGACTCATTCATCTTCGTTTGCTTTTCGTACTAATGTGAAGTAGTTTATTTCCTAAATAATGAGTCCTTCTATTCACTTTATGCTAAACAAGCTCCTTTTGTTGTTACAAGCACTATTTTTCTTGTAATAACCATGAAATTATCTTTTGTCTACTTATTAAAAACTCTATTCATCAAAAAGAAAATGTCCATATCTATACAATTCATTCAATACAATCAAACAATGGGGTTCATGATCTTCATTAGGGTTTCTTATTGATGTTAATTGGTTGAATTCCAAAATAAACAATCCCTCAGAAGATTTATAGTCTGGAACACTTGTCTTTGCTTCCCAAACACACCTTTTTTGAGATAATGATCATGAGATTAACATTTATGATGAAATTACATAGTATATTAATTAAAACAAATATGTCAATGCACTGTTGAGAATATAAATGTGTTTAGTTCAATCACCCAAAGGAGTCATTCATCTTAGTTTGCATTTCATAGAAATGTGAAGTGGCTTATTCCCTAAATAATGGGTCTTTCTATTCACTTTATGCTAACAGGCTCCATTTGTTATTACAAGCACTATTTTTCTTGCAATAACCATGAAATTATCTTTTTTCTCCATATTAACAACTCTATTCATCAAGAAGAACATGTTCATATCTATACAATTGATTCAATACAATCACACAATGGGGTTCATGATCTTCATTAGGGTTTCATATTGATGTTAATTGGTTGAATTCCAAAATAAACAATCCCTAAGAACATTTCTGGTTTGGAGCACTTGTCTTTTGGACCCACACACACTTTTTGACACAATTATCATGAGATTAACATTTATAACTAAATTACAAAGTATCTTAATTAAAACAAACATGTCGATGCACTATTGAACATTTAAATGTGTTTAGTTTCATCACCCAAAGGACTCATTCATCTTAGTTTGCTTTTCGTACTAATGTAAAGTGGTTTATTTCCTAAATAATGAGTCCTCCTATTCTCTTTATGCTAAACAAGCTCCTTTCATTGTTACAAGGACTATTTTTCTTGAAATGACCATGAAATTATCTTTTGTCTCCTTATTAAAAACTCTATTCATCAAGAAGAAAATGTCCATATCTATACAATTCATTCAATACAATCAAACAATGGGGTTCATGATCTTCATTAGGGTTTCTTATTGATGTTAATTGGTTGAATTCCAAAATAAACAATCCCTCAGAAAATTTATAGTCTGGAACACTTGTCTTTTGCTTCCAAACACACCTTTGAGATAATGATCATGAGATTAACATTTATGACTATATTACATTGTATATTAATTAAAACAAATATGTCAATGCACTTTTGAAAATATAAATGTGTATAGTTCAATCACCCAAAGGAGTCATTCATATTAGTTTGCATTTCATAGAAATGTGAAATGGCTTATTCCCTAAATAATGGGTCTTTCTATTCACTTTATGCTAACAGGCTCCATTTGTTTTTACAAGCACTATTTTTTCTTGCAATAACCATGAAATTACCTTTTTTCTCCATATTAACAACTCTATTCATCAAGAAGAAAATGTCCATATCTATACAATTGATTCAATACAATCACACAATGGGGTTCATGATCTTCATTAGGGTTTCATATTGATGTTAATTGGTTGAATTCCAAAATAAACAATCCATCAGAACATTTCTGGTTTGGCGCACTTGTCTTTTGGACCTAAACACACTTTATGACACAATGATCATTAGATTAACATTTATAACTAAATTACATAGTATATTAATTAAAACAAACATGTCGATGCACTATTGAAATTTTAAATGTGTTTAGTTTCTTCACCCAAAGGACTCATTCATCTTAGTTTGCTTTTCGTACAAATGTGAAGTGGTTTATTTCTGAAATAATGAGTCCTTCTATTCACTTTATGCTAAACACGCTCCTTTTGTTGTTACGAGCACTATTTTTGTTGCAATAACCATGAAATTATCTTTTTTCTCCTTATTAACAACTCTATTCATCAAGAAGAAAATGTTCCATATCTATACAATTCATTCAATACAATTAAACCATGGGGTTCATGATCTTCATTAGGGTTTCTTATTGGTGTTAATTGGTTGAATTCCAAAATAAACAATCCATCAGAACATTTCTGGTTTGGGACACTTGTCTTTTGGACCCAAACACACTTCTTGACACAATGATCATTAGATTAACATTTATAACTAAATTACATAGTATATTTATCAACACAAACATGTCGATGCACTATTTAAAATTTAAATGTGTTTAGTTTCATCACCCAAAGGACTCATTCATCTTAGTTTATTTTTCGTACTAATGTGAAGTGGTTTATTTCCGAAATAATGAGTCCTATTCACTTTCTGCTAAACACGCTCCTTTTGTTGTTACGAGCACTATTTTTGTTACAATAACCATGAAATAATCTTTTGTCCCCTTATTAACAACTCTATTCATCAAGAAGAAAATGTCCATATCTATACAATTCGTTCAATACTATCAAACAATGGGGTTCACGATCTTCATGAGGGTTTCTTATTGATGTTAATTGGTTGAATTCCAAAATAAACAATCCCTCAAAACATTTCTCGTTTGGAACACTTGTCTTTTGGACCCAAACACACTTTTTGACACAATGATCATGAGATTAACATTTATAACTAAATTACATAGTATATTAATTAAAACAAACATGTCGATGCGCTATTGAAAATTTAAATGTGTTTAGTTTCATCATCCAAAAGACTCATTCATCTTCGTTTGCTTTTCGTACTAATGTGAAGTAGTTTATTTCCTAAATAATGAGTCCTTCTATTCACTTTATGCTAAACAAGCTCCTTTTGTTGTTACAAGCACTATTTCTTGTAATAACCATGAAATTATCTTTTGTCTACTTATTAAAAACGCTATTCATCAAAAAGAAAATGTCCATATCTATACAATTCATTCAATACAATCAAACAATGGGGTTCATGATCTTCTTTAGGGTTTCTTATTGATGTTAATTGGTTGAATTCCAAAATAAACAATCCCTCAGAAGATTTATAGTCTGGAACACTTGTCTTTTGCTTCCAAACACACCTTTGAGATAATGATCATGAGATTAACATTTATGACGAAATTACATAGTATATTAATTAAAACAAATATGTCAATGCACTGTTGAGAATATAAATGTGTTTAGTTCAATCACCCAAAGGAGTCATTCATCTTAGTTTGCATTTCATAGAAATGTGAAGTGGCTTATTCCCTAAATAATGGGTCTTTCTATTCACTTTATGCTAACAGGCTCCATTTGTTATTACAAGCACTATTTTTCTTGCAAAAACCATGAAATTATCTTTTTTCTCCATATTAACAACTCTATTCATCAAGAAGAACATGTTCATATCTATACAATTGATTCAATACAATCACACAATGGGGTTCATGATCTTCATTAGGGTTTCATATTGATGTTAATTGGTTGAATTCCAAAATAAACAATCCCTAAGAACATTTCTGGTTTGGAGCACTTGTCTTTTGGACCCACAAACACTTTTTGACACAATTATCATGAGATTAACATTTATAACTAAATTACAAAGTATCTTAATTAAAACAAACATGTCGATGCACTATTGAACATTTAAATGTGTTTAGTTTCATCACCCAAAGGACTCATTCATCTTAGTTTGCTTTTCGTACTAATTTAAAGTGGTTTATTTCCTAAATAATGAGTCCTCCTATTCTCTTTATGCTAAACAAGCTCCTTTCATTGTTACAAGGACTATTTTTCTTGAAATGACCATGAAATTATCTTTTGTCTCCTTATTAAAAACTCTATTCATCAAGAAGAAAATGTCCATATCTATACAATTCATTCAATACAATTAAACAATGGGGTTCATGATCTTCATTAGGGTTTCTTATTGATGTTAATTGGTTGAATTCCAAAATAAACAATCCCTCAGAACATTTCTAGTTTGGAACACTTGTCTTTTGCTTCCAAACACACTTTTTGAGATACAATGATCATGAGAGATTAACATTTATAACTAAATTACATTGTATATTAATTAAAACAAATATGTCGATGCACTTTGAAAATTTAAATGTGTATAGTTTCAATCACCCAAAGGAGTCATTCATATTAGTTTTGCTTTTCGTAGAAATGTGAAATGGTTTATTTCCCTAAATAATGAGTCCTTTCTATTCACTTTATGCTAACAGGCTCCTTTTGTTATTACAAGCACTATTTTTTCTTGCAATAACCATGAAATTACCTTTTTTTCCCCTTATTAACAACTCTATTCATCAAGAAGAACATGCTCATATCTATACAATTGATTCAATACAATCACACAATGGGGTTCATGATCTTCATTAGGGTTTCATATTGATGTTAATTGGTTGAATTCCAAAATAAACAATCCATCAGAACATTTCTGGTTTGGCGCACTTGTCTTTTGGACCTAAACACACTTTTTGACACAATAATCATTAGATTAACATTTATAACTAAATCACATAGTATATTAATTAAAACAAACATGTCGATGCACTATTGAAATTTTAAATGTGTTTAGTTTCTTCACCCAAAGGACTCATTCATCTTAGTTTGCTTTTCGTACAAATGTGAAGTGGTTTATTTCTGAAATAATGAGTCCTTCTATTCACTTTTATGCTAAACACGCTCCTTTTGTTGTTTACGAGCACTATTTTTGTTGCAATAACCATGAAATTATCTTTTTTCTCTCTTATTAACAACTCTATTCATCAAGAAGAAAATGTCCATATCTATACAATTCATTCAATACAATTAAACCATGGGGTTCATGATCTTCATTAGGGTTTCTTATTGGTGTTAATTGGTTGAATTCCAAAATAAACAATCCATCAGAACATTTCTGGTTTGGGACACTTGTCTTTTGGACCCAAACACACTTCTTGACACAATGATCATTAGATTAACATTTATAACTAAATTACATAGTATATTTATCAAAACAAACATGTCGATGCACTATTGAAAATTTAAATGTGTATAGTTTCATCACACAAAGGACTCATTCATCTTAGTTTGCTTTTCGTACTAATGTGAAGTGGTTTATTTCCGAAATAATGAGTCCTTCTATTCACTTTATGCTAAACACGCTCCTTTTGTTGTTACGAGCACTATTTTTGTTGCAATAACCATGAAATTATCTTTTTTCTCCTTATTAACTACTCTATTCATCAAGAAGAAAATGTCCATATCTTTATAATTCATTCAATACAATCAAACAATGGGGTTCATGATCTTCATTAGGGTTTCTTATTGATGTTAATTGGTTGAATTCCAAAATAAACAATCCATCAGAACATTTCTGGTTTAGGACACTTGTCTTTCAGAACCAAACACACTTTTTGACACAATGATCATTAGATTAACATTTATAACTAAATTACATAGTATATTTATCAAAACAAACATGTCGATGCACTATTGAAAATTTAAATGTGTTTAGTTTCATCACACAAAGGACTCATTCATCTTAGTTTGCTTTTCGTACTAATGTGAAGTGGTTTTATTTCCAAAATAATGAGTCCTCTATATTTCTTTATGCTAAACAAGCTCCTTTCATTGTTACAACAACTACTATTTTTTCTTGTAATAACCATGAAATAATCTTTTTGTCCCCCTTATTAACAACCCTATTCATCAAGAAGAAAATGTCCATATCTATACAATTCGTTCTATACAATCAAACAATGGGGTTCATGATCTTCATTAGGGTTTCTTATTGATGTTAATTTGTTGAATTCCAAAATAAACAATCCCTCAGAACATTTCTGGTTTGGGACACTTGTCTTTTGGACCCAAACACACTTTTTGACACAATAATCATTAGATTAACATTTATAACTAAATTACATAGTATATTTATCAAAACAAACATGTCGATGCACTATTGAAAATTTAAATGTGTTTAGTTTCATCACCCAAAGGACTCATTCATCTTAGTTTGCTTTTCGTACTAATGTGAAGTGGTTTATTTCAAAAATAATGAGTCCTTCCTATTCACTTTATGCTAAACAAGCTCCTTTTGTTGTTATAGAGCACTATTTTTCTTGTAATAACCATGAAATAATCTTTTTTTCCCCTTATTAACAACCCTATTCATCAAGAAGAAAATGTCCATATCTATACAATTCATTCAATACAATCAAACAATGGGGTTCATGATCTTCATTAGGGTTTTCTTATTGATGTTAATTGGTTGAATTCCAAAATAAGCAATCCCTCAGAACATTTCTGGTTTGGGACACTTGTCTTTTGGACCCAAACACACTTTTTTTGACACAATGATCATGAGATTAACATTTATAACTAAATTACATAGTATATTAATTAAAACAAACATGTCGATGCACTATTGAAAAATTTAAATGTGTTTAGTTTCATCACCCAAAGGACTCATTCATTCTTCTTAGTTTGCTTTTCGTACTAATGTGAAGTGGTTTATTTCCGAAATATAATGAGTCCTTCTATTCACTTTATGCTAAAAAACCCTCCTTTTGTTGTTACGAGCACTATTTTTTGTTGCAATAACCATGAAATTATCTTTTTTCTCCTTATTAACTACTCTATTCATCAAGAAGAAAATGTCCATATCTTTATAATTCATTCAATACAATCAAACAATGGGGTTCATGATCTTCATTAGGGTTTCTTATTGATGTTAATTGGTTGAATTCCAAAATAAACAATCCCTCAGAACATTTCTGGTTTGGGACACTTGTCTTTTGGACCCAAACACACTTTTTGACACAATGATCATGAGATTAACATTTATAACTAAATTACATAGTATATTAATTAAAACAAACATTGTCGATGCACTATTGAAAATTTAAATGTGTTTAGTTTCATCACCCAAAGGACTCATTCACCTTAGTTTCCTTTTCGTACTACTGTGATGTGGTTTATTTCCAAAAGAATGAGTCCTTCTATTCACTTTATGCTAAACAAACTCCTTTTGTTGTTAGAAGCACTATTTTTCTTTTAATAACCATGAAATTATCTTTTGCCTACTTATTAACAACTCTATTCATCAAGAAGAAAATGTCCATATCTTTACAATTCATTCAATACAATCAAACAATGGGGTTCATGATCTTCATTTGTTTTTCTTATTGATGTTAATTGGTTGAATTCCAAAATAAACAATCCCTCAGAACATTTCTGGTTTGGGACACTTGTCTTTTGGACCCAAACACACTTTTTGACACAATGATCATGAGATTAACATTTATAACTAAATTACATAGTATATTAATTAAAACAAACATGTCGATGCACTATTGAAAATTTAAATGTGTTTAGTTTCATCACCCAAAGGACTCATTCATCTTAGTTTGCTTTTCGTGCTAATGTGAAGTGGTTTATTTCCGAAATAATGAGTCCTTCTATTCACTTTATGCTAAACACACTCCTTTTGTTGTTACGAGCACTATTTTTGTTGCAATAACCATGAAATTATCTTTTTTCTCCTTATTAACTACTCTATTCATCAAGAAGAAAATGTCCATATCTTTATAATTCATTCAATACAATCAAACAATGGGGTTCATGATCTTCATTAGGGTTTCTTATTGATGTTAATTGGTTGAATTCCAAAATAAAAAATCCCTTAGAACATTTCTGGTTTTGGACACTTGTCTTTTGGACCCAAACACACTTTTTGACACAATGATCATGAGATTAACATTTATAACTAAATTACATAGTATATTAATTAAAACAAACATGTCGATGCACTATTGAAAATTTAAATGTGTTTAGTTTCATCACCCAAAGGACTCATTCATCTTAGTTTCCTTTTCGTACTACTGTGATGTGGTTTATTTCCAAAAGAATGAGTCCTTCTATTCACTTTATGCTAAACAAACTCCTTTTGTTGTTAGAAGTACTATTTTTCTTTTAATAACCATGAAATTATCTTTTGCCTACTTATTAACAACTCTATTCATCAAGAAGAAAATGTCCATATCTTTACAATTCATTCAATACAATCAAACAATGGGGTTCCTGATCTTCATTTGTTTTTCTTATTGATGTTAATTGGTTGAATTCCAAAATAAACAATCCCTCAGAACATTTCTGCTTTGGGACACTTGTCTTTTGGACCCAAACACACTTTTTGACACTATAATCATTAGATTAACATTTATAACTAAATTACATAGTATATTTATCAAAACAAACATGTCGATGCACTATTGAAAATTTAAATGTGTTTAGTTTCATCACCCAAAGGACTCATTCATCTTAGTTTGCTTTTCGTACTAATGTGAAGTGGTTTATTTCAAAAATAATGAGTCC
>JBAPLH010000761.1:0-74853 GCA_037897445.1 Ceriops zippeliana
AACAATCCCTCAAAACATTTCTGGTTTGGAACACTTGTCTTTTTGGACCCAAACACACTTTTTGACACAAATGATCATGAGATTAACATTTATAACTAAATTACATATGATATTATTTTAAAACAAACATGTCGATGCACTATTGCAAATTTAAATGTGTTTAGTTTCATCACCCAAAGGACTCATTCAACTTAGTTTGCTTTTCGTACAAATGTGAAGTGGTTGATTTCCTGAATAATAAGTCCTTCTATTCACTTTATGCTAAACAAGCTCCTTTTGTTGTTGCAAGCAGTATTTATCTTGTAATAACCATGAAATTATCTTTTTTCTACTTATTAATAACTCTATTCATCAAGAAGAAAATGTCCATATCTATACAATTCATTCAATACAATCAAACAATGAGGTTCATGATCTTCATTAGGGTTTCTTATTGATGTTAATTGGTTGAATTCCAAAATAAAACACAATCCCTCAGAAGATTTCTAGTTTTGGTAGACTTGTCTTTTGGTTCCAAACACACCTTTTGAGATAATGATCATGAGATTAACATTTATGATTAAATTACATAGTATATTAATTAAAAAAATATGTCAATGCATTATTAAAAATATAAATGTATTTAGTTCAATCACCCAAAGGAGTCATTCATCTTAATTTGCATTTCATACTAATGTGAAGTGGCTTATTTCCTAAATAATGAGTCCTTCTATTCACTTTATGCTAACAGGCTCCTTTTGTTATTACAAGCACTATTTTTTCCTGCAAAAAAACCATGAAATTATCTTTTTTTTCTCCTTATTAAAAACTCTATTCATTAAGAAGAAAATGTCCATATCTATCCAATTCATTCAATACAATCAAATAATGGGGTTCATGATCTTCATTAGGGTTTCTTATTGATGTTAATTGGTTGAATTCCAAAATAAACAATCCCTCAGAACATTTCTAGTTTGGAACACTTGTCTTTTGGACCCAAACACACTTTTTGACACAATGATCATGAGATTAACATTTATAACTAAATTACATATGATATTAATTAAAACAAACATGTCGATGCACTATAGAAAATTTACATGTGTTTAGTTTCATCACCCAAAGGACTCATTCAACTTAGTTTGCTTTTCGTACAAATATGAAGTGGTTGATTTCCTGAATAATAAGTCCTTCTATTCACTTTATGCTAAACAAGCTCCTTTTGTTGTTGCAAGCACTATTTATCTTGTAATAACCATGAAATTATCTTTTGTCTACTTATTAATAACTCTATTCATCAAGAAGAAAATGTCCATATCTATACAATTCATTCAATACAATCAAACAATGGGGTTCATGATCTTCATTAGGGTTTCTTATTGATGTTAATTGGTTGAATTCCAAAATAAACAATCCCTCAGAAGATTTCTAGTTTGGAAGACTTGTCTTTTGGTTCCAAACACACCTTTTGAGATAATAATCATGAGATTAACATTTATGACTAAATTACATTGTATATTAATTAAAACAAACATGTCGATGCACTATTGAAAATTGAAATGTGTTTTGTTTCATCACCCAAAGGACTCATTCATCTTAGTTTGCTTTTCGTACTAATGTGAAGTGGTTTATCTCCTAAATAATGAGTCGTCCTATTCTCTTTATGCTGAACAAGCTCCTTTCATTGTTACGAGGACTATTTTTCTTGTAATAACCATGAAATTATCTTTTGACTCCTTATTAACAACTCTATTCATAAAGAAGAAAATGTCCATATCTATACAATTCATTCAATACAATCAAACAATGGGGTTCATGATTTTCATTAGGGTTTCTTATTGATGTTAATTGGTTGAATTCTAAAATAAACAATCACTCAGAACATTTTTGATTTGGAAAACTTGTCTTTTAGACCCAAACACACTTTATGACACAATGATCATGAGATTAACATTTATAAGTAAATTAGATAGTATATTAATTAAAACAAACATGTCGATGCACTATTGAAAATTTAAATGTGTTTAGTTTCATCACCCAAAGGACTCATTCATCTTAGTTTGCTTTTCGTACTAATGTGAAGTGGTTTATTTCCGAAATAATGAGTCCTTCCATTCACTTTATGCTAAACACGCTCCTTTTGTTGTTACAAGCACTATTTTTGTTGCAATAACCATGAAATTATCTTTTTTCTCCTTATTAACAACTCTATTCATCAAGAAGAAAATGTCCATATCTATAGAATTCATTCAATACAATCAAACAATGGGGTTCATGATTTTCATTAGGGTTTCTTATTGATGTTAATTGGTTAAATTCCAAAATAAACAATCACTCAGAACATTTCTAGTTTGGAAAACTTGTCTTTTGGACCCAAACACACTTTTTCACACAATGATCATGAGATTAACATTATTAAGTAAATTACATAGTATATTAATTAAAACAAACATGTCGATGCACTATTGACAATTTAAATGTGTTTGGTTTCATCACCCAAAGGACTCATTCATCTTAGTTTGCTTTTCGTACTAAAGTGAAGTGGTTTATTTCCGAAATAATGAGTCCTATTCAATTTATGCTAAACAAATTCCTTTTGTTGTTACAAGCACTATTTTTCTTTTAATATCCATGAAATTAGCTTTTGCCTACTTATTCACAACTCTATTCATCAAGAAGAAAATGTCCATATCTATACAATTCATTCAACACAATCAAACACTGGGGTTCATGATTTTCATTAGGGTTTCTTATTGATGTTAATTGGTTGAATTCCAAAATAAATAATCACTCAGAACATTTCTGGTTTGGAAAACTTGTCTTTTGGACCCAAACACACTTTTTGACACAATGATCATGAGATTAACATTTATAAATAAATTACATAGTATATTAATTAAAACAAACATGTCGATGCACTATTGACAATTTAAATGTGTTTGGTTTCATCACCCAAAGGACACATTCATCTTAGTTTGCTTTTCGTACTAATGTGAAGTGGTTTATTTCCGAAATAATGAGTCCTTCCATTCACTTTATGCTAAACACGCTCCTTTTGTTGTTACAAGCACTATTTTTGTTGCAATAACCATGAAATTATCTTTTTTCTCCTTATTAACAACTCTATTCATCAAGAAGAAAATGTCCATATCTATAGAATTCATTCAATACAATCAAACAATGGGGTTCATGATTTTCATTAGGGTTTCTTATTCATGTTAATTGGTTGAATTCTAAAATAAACAATCACTCAGAACATTTTTGATTTGGAAAACTTGTCTTTTAGACCCAAACACACTTTATGACACAATGATCATGAGATTAACATTTATAAGTAAATTAGATAGTATATTAATTAAAACAAACATGTCGATGCACTATTTGAAAAATTTAAATGTGTTTAGTTTCATCACCCAAAGGACTCTCATTCATCTTAGTTTGCTTTTCGTACTAATGTGAAGTGGTTTATTTCCGAAATAATGAGTCCTTCCATTCACTTTATGCTAAACACGCTCCTTTTGTTGTTACAAGCACTATTTTTGTTGCAATAACCATGAAATTATCTTTTTTCTCCTTATTAACAACTCTATTCATCAAGAAGAAAATGTCCATATCTATAGAATTCATTCAATACAATCAAACAATGGGGTTCATGATTTTCATTAGGGTTTCTTATTGATGTTAATTGGTTAAATTCCAAAATAAACAATCACTCAGAACATTTCTAGTTTGGAAAACTTGTCTTTTGGACCCAAACACACTTTTTCACACAATGATCATGAGATTAACATTATTAAGTAAATTACATAGTATATTAATTAAAACAAACATGTCGATGCACTATTGACAATTTAAATGTGTTTGGTTTCATCACCCAAAGGACTCATTCATCTTAGTTTGCTTTTCGTACTAAAGTGAAGTGGTTTATTTCCGAAATAATGAGTCCTATTCAATTTATGCTAAACAAATTCCTTTTGTTGTTACAAGCACTATTTTTCTTTTAATATCCATGAAATTAGCTTTTGCCTACTTATTCACAACTCTATTCATCAAGAAGAAAATGTCCATATCTATACAATTCATTCAACACAATCAAACACTGGGGTTCATGATTTTCATTAGGGTTTCTTATTGATGTTAATTGGTTGAATTCCAAAATAAATAATCACTCAGAACATTTCTGGTTTGGAAAACTTGTCTTTTGGACCCAAACACACTTTTTGACACAATGATCATGAGATTAACATTTATAAATAAATTACATAGTATATTAATTAAAACAAACATGTCGATGCACTATTGACAATTTAAATGTGTTTGGTTTCATCACCCAAAGGACACATTCATCTTAGTTTGCTTTTCGTAGTAATGTGAAGTGGTTTATTTCCAAAATAATGAGTCCATCTATTCAATTTATGCTAAACAAACTCCTTTTGTTGTTACAAGCACTATTTTTCTTTTAATAACCATGAAATTATCTTTTGCCTACTTATTAACAACTCTATTCATCCAGAAGAAAATGTCCATATCTATACAATTCATTCAATACAATGAAACAATGGGCTTCACGATCTTCATTAGGGTTTCTTATTGAAAACAATCCCTCAGACCATTTCTTGTTTGGAACACTTGTCTTTTGGACCCAAACACACTTTTTGACACAATGATCATGAGATTAACATTTATAAGTAAATTACATAGTATATTAATTAAAACAAACATGTGGATGCACTATTGAAAATTTAAATGTGTTTAGTTTCATCATCCAAAGGACTCATTCATCTTAGTTTGCATTTTGTACTAATGTGAAGTGGTTTATTTCTGAAATAATGAGTCCTTCTATTCACTTTATGCTAAACACGCTCCTTTTGTTGTTACAAGCACTATTTTTCTTTCAATAACCATGATATTATCTTTTGTCTCCTTATTAACAACTCTATTCATTAAGAAGAAAATGTCCATATCTTTACAATTCATTCAATACAATCAAACAATGGGCTTCATGATCTTCATTAGGGTTTCTTATTGATGTTAATTGGTTAAATTCCAAAATAAACAATCCATCAGAACATTTCTGGTTTGGAACATTTGTCTTTTGGAACCAAACACACTTTTTGACACAATTATCATGAGATTAACATTTATGACTAAATTACATAGTATATTAATTAAAACAAACATGTCGATGCGCTATTGAAAATTTAAATGTCTTTAGTTTCATCATCCAAAGGACTCATTCATCTTAGTTTGCTTTTCGTACTAATGTGAAATGGTTTATTTCAGAAATAACGAGTCCTATTCACTTTATGCTAAACACGCTCCTTTTGTTGTTACAAGCACTATTTTTGTTGCAATAACCATGAAATTATCTTTTGTCTCCATATTAACAACTCTATTCATCAAGAAGAAAATGTCCATATCTATACAATTCATTCAATACAATCAAACAATGGGGTTCATGATCTTAATTAGGGTTTCTTATTGATGTTAATAGGTTGAATTTCAAAATAAAGAATCCCTCAGAACATTTCTAGTTTGGAAGACTTGTCTTTTGGTTCCAAACACACGTTTTGACATAATAATCATGAGATTAACATTTATGACTAAATTACATAGTATATTAATTAAAACAAATATTTCAATCACACAAAGCATTCATTCATCTTAATTTGCATTTCGTAATAATGTGAAGTGGCTTATTTCCTAAATAATGAGTCTTTCTATTCACTTTATGCTAACAGGCTCCATTTGATGTTACCAGCACTATTCTTCTTGCAATAACCATGAAATAATCTTTTGTCTCCTTATTAACAACCCTATTCATCAAGAAGAAAATGTCCATATCTATACAATTCATTCAATACAACCAAACAATGGGGTTCATGATCTTCATTAGGTTTTCTTATTGATGTTAATTGGTTGAATTACAAAATAAACAATCCCTCAGAACATTTCTGGTTTGGAACACTTGTCTTTTGGACCCAAACACACTTTTTGACACAATGATCATTAGATTACCATTTATAACTAAATTACATAGTATATTAATTAAAACAAACATGTCAATGCACTATTGAATATTTAAATGTGTTTAGTTTCATCACCCAAAGGATTCATTCACCTTAGTTTGCTTTTCATACTAATATGAAGTGGTTTATTTCCTAAATAATGAGTCCTCCTATTCTCTTTATGCTAAACAAGCTCCTTTCATTGTTACAAGAACTATTTTTCTGGTAATAACCATGAAATTATCTTTTGTCTCCTTATTAACAATGGGGTTCATGATCTTCATTAGGGTTTTTTATTGATGTTAATTGGTTGAATTCCAAAATAAGCAATCCATCAGTACATTTCTGGTTTGGAACACTTGTCTTTTGGACCCAAACACACTTTTTGACACAATGATCATTAGATTAATATTTATAGCTATGTTACAGAGTATATTAATTAAAACAAACATGTCGATGCACTATTGAAAATTTAAATGTGTTTAGTTTCATCACCCAAAGGACTCATTCATCTTAGTTTGCTTTTCGTACTAATGTGAAGTGGTTTATTTCCGAAATAATGAGTCCTTCTATTCACTTTATGCTAAACACGCTCCTTTTGTTGTTACAAGCACTATTTTTGTTGCAATAAACATGAAATTATCTTTTATCTCCATATTAACAACTCTATTCATCAAGAAGAAAATGTCCATATCTATACAATTCATTCAATACAATCAAACAATGGGGTTCATGATCTTCATTAGGGTTTCTTATTGATGTTAATTGGTTGAATTCCAAAATAAACAATCCATCAGAACATTTCTGGTTTGGCACACTTGTCTTTTGGACCTAAACACACTTTATGACACAATCATCATTAGATTAACATTTATAACTAAATTACATAGTATATTAATCAAAACAAACATGTCGATGCACTATTGAAAATTTAAATGTGTTTAGTTTCATCACCCAAAGGGCTCACTCATCTTAGTTTGCTTTTCGTACTAATGTGAAGTAGTTTATTTCCTAAATAATGAGTCCTTTTATTCACTTTATGCTAAACAAGCTCCTTTTGTTGTAACAAGCACTATTTTTCTTGTAATAACCACGAAATTATCTTTTGTCTACTTATTAATAAATCTATTCATCAAGAAGAAAATGTCCATATCTATACAATTCATTCAATACAATCAAACAATGGGGTTCATGATCTTCATTAGGGTTTCTTATTGATGTTAATTGGTTGAATTTCAAAATAAACAATCCCTCAGAAGATTTCTAGTCTGGAAGACTTGTGTTTTGGTTCCAAACTCACTTCTTGAGAAAATCATTATGAGATTAACATTTATGACTTAATTACATATTATATTAATTAAAACAAATATGTCAATGCACTATTAAAAATATAAATGTGTTTAGTTCAATCACCCAAAGGAGTCATTCATCTTAATTTGCATTTCATACTAATGTGATGTGGCTTATTTCCTAAATAATGAGTCTTTCAATTCACTTTATGCTCAACAGGCTCCTTTTGTTATTACAAGCACTATTTTTCTTGCAATAACCATGAAATTATCTTTTTTCTCCATATTAACAACCCTATTCATCAAGAAGAAAATGTGCATATCTATACGATTCATTCAATACAATCAAACAATGGGGTTCATGATTTTCATTAGGGTTTCTTATTGATGTTAATTGGTTGAATTCCAAAATAGACAATCACTCAGAACATTTCTTGTTTGGAAAACTTGTCTTTTGGACCTAAACACACTTTTTGACACAATGATCATTAGATTAGCATTTATAAGTAAATTACATAGTATATTAATTAAAACAAACATGTCGATGCACTATTGACATTTAAATATGTTTGGTTTCATCACGCAAAGGACTCATTCATCTTAGTTTGCTTTTCGTAATAATGTCAAGTGGTTTATTTCCAAAATAATGAGTCCTTCTATTCACTTTATGCTAAACAAACTCCTTTTGTTGTTACAAGCACTATTTTTCTTTTAATAACCATGAAATTATCTTTTGCCTACTTATTGACAACTCTATTCATCAAGAAGAAAATGTCCATATCTATACAATTCATTCAATACTATCAAACAATGGGGTTCACGATCTTCATGAGGGTTTCTTATTGATGTTAATTGGTTGAATTCCAAAATAAACAATCCCTCAGAACATTTCTCGTTTGGAACACTTGTCTTTTGGACCCAAACACACTTTTTGACAAAATGATCATGAGATTAACATTTATAACTAAATTACATAGGATATTAATTAAAACAAAAATGTAGATGCGCTATTGAAAATTTAAATGTGTTTAGTTTCATCATCCAAAGGACTCATTCATCTTCGTTTGCTTTTCGTACTAATGTGAAGTAGTTTATTTCCTAAATAATGAGTCCTTCTATTCACTTTATGCTAAACAAGCTCCTTTTGTTGTTACAAGCACTATGTTTCTTGTAATAACCATGAAATTATCTTTTGTCTACTTATTAAAAACTCTATTCATCAAGAAGAAAATGTCCATATCTATACAATTCATTCAATACAATCAAACAATGGGGTTCATGATCTTCATTAGTTTTTCTTATTGATGTTAATTGGTTGAATTCCAAAAAAAACAATCCCACAGAACTTTTGTGGTTTGGAACACTTGTCTTTTGGACCCAAACACACTTTTTGACACAATGATCATGAGATCAACATTTATACGTAAATTACATAGTATATTAATTAAAACAAACATGTCGATGCACTATTGAAAATTTAAATGTGTTTAGTTTCATCACACAAAGGACTCATTCATCTTAGTTTGCTTTGCTTATTAATGTGAAGTGGTTTATTTCCAAAATAATGAGTCCTTCTATTCACTTTATGCTAAACAAACTCCTTTTGTTGTTACAGGCACAATTTTTCTTTTAATAACCATGAAATTATCTTTTGCCTACTTATTAACAACTCTATACATCAAGAAGAAAATGTCCATATCTTTACAATTCATTCAATACAATCAAACAATGGGGTTCATGATTTCATTAGTTTTTCTTATTGATGTTAATTGGTTGAATTCCAAAAAAAACAATCCCTCAGAACATTTCTGGTTTGGAACACTTTTCTTTTGGACCCAAACACACTTTTTGACACAATGATCATGAGATTAACATTTATAACTAAATTACATAGTATATTAATTAAAACAAACATGTCGATGCACTATTGAAAATTTAAATGTGTTTAGTTTCATCACCCAAAGGACTCATTCATCTTAGTTTGCTTTTCCTACTAATGTGAAGTGGTTTATTTCCAAAATAATGAGTCCTTCTATTCACTTTATGCTAAACAAACTCCTTTTGTTGTTACAACCACAATTTTTCTTTTAATAACCATGAAATTATCTTTTGCCTACTTTTTAAAAACTCTATACATCAAGAAGAAAATGTCCATATCTTTACAATTCATTCAATACAATCAAATAATGGGGTTCATCATCTTCATTAGTTTTTCTTATTGATGTTAATTGGTTGAATTCCAAAAAAAACAATCCCTCAGAACTTTTGTGGTTTGGAACACTTGTCTTTTGGACCCAAACACACTTTTTGACACAATGATCATGAGATCAACATTTATACGTAAATTACATAGTATATTAATTAAAACAAACATGTCGATGCACTATTGAAAATTTAAATGTGTTTAGTTTCATCACACAAAGGACTCATTCATCTTAGTTTGCTTTGCTTATTAATGTGAAGTGGTTTATTTCCAAAATAATGAGTCCTTCTATTCACTTTATGCTAAACAAACTCCTTTTGTTGTTACAGGCACTATTTTTCTTTTAATAACCATGAAATTATCTTTTGCCTACTTATTAACAACTCTATACATCAAGAAGAAAATGTCCATATCTTTACAATTCATTCAATACAATCAAACAATGGGGTTCATGATTTCATTAGTTTTTCTTATTGATGTTAATTGGTTGAATTCCAAAAAAAACAATCCCTCAGAACATTTATGGTGTGGAACACTTGTCTTCTGGACCCAAAAACACACTTTTTGACACAATGATCATGAGATTAACATTTATAACTAAATTACATAGTATATTAATTAAAACAAACATGTCGATGCACTACTAAAAATTTAAATGTATTTAGTTTCATCACCCAAAGGACTCATTCATCTTAGTTTGCTTTTCGTACTAATGTGAAGTGGTTTATTTCTGAAATAATGAGTCCTTCTATTCACTTTAAGCTAAACACGCTCCTTTTGTTGTTACGAGCTCTATTTTTGTTGCAATAACAATGAAATTATCTTTTTTCTCCTTATTAACTACTCTATTCATCAAGAAGAAAATGTCCATATCTTTACAATTCATTCAATACAATCAAACAATGGGGTTCATGATCTTCATTAGGGTTTCTTATTGATGTTAATTGGTTGAATTCCAAAATAAACACTCCCTCAGAACATTTCTGGTTTGGAACACTTGTCTTTTGGACCCAAACACACTTTTTGACACAATTATCATGAGATTAACATTTATAACTAAATTACATAGTATATTAATAAAAACAAACATGTCGATGCACTACTAAAAATTTAAATGTATTTAGTTTCATCACCCAAAGGACTCATTCATCTTAGTTTGCTTTTCGTACTAATGTGAAGTGGTTTATTTTTGAAATAATGAGTCCTTCTATTCACTTTATGCTAAACACGCTCTTTTTGTTGTTACGAGCACTATTTTTGTTGCAATAACAATGAAATTATCTTTTTTCTCCTTATTAACTACTCTATTCATCAAGAAGAAAATGTCCATATCTTTATAATTCATTCAATACAATCAAACAATGGAGTTCATGATCTTCATTAGGGTTTCTTATTGATGTTAATTGGTTGAATTCCAAAATAAACAATCCCTTAGAACATTTCTGGTTTGGGACACTTGTCTTTTGGACCCAAACACAATTTTTGACACAATGATCATGAGATTAACATTTATAACTAAATTACATAGTATATTCATCAAACCAAACATGTCGATGCACTATTGAAAATTTAAATGTGTTTAGTTTCATCACCCAAAGGACTCATTCATCTTAGTTTACTTTTCGTACTAATGTGAAGTGGTTTATTTCTGAAATAATGAGTCCTTCTATTCACTTTATGCTAAACAAACTCCTTTTGTTGTTACAAGCACTATTTTTCTTTTAATAACCATGAAATTATCTTTTGCCTACTTATTAACAACTCTATACATCAAGAAGAAAATGTCCATATATTTACAATTCATTCAATACAATCAAACAATGGGGTTCATGATCTTCATTAGGTTTTCTTATTGATGTTAATTGGTTGAATTCCAAAATAAACAATCCCTCAGAACATTTCTGGTTTGGAACACTTGTTTTTTTGACCCAAACACACTTTTTGACACAATGATCATGAGATTAACATTTATAACTAAATTACATAGTATATTAATTAAAACAAACATGTCGATGCACTATTGAAAATTTACATGTGTTTAGTTTCATCACCCAAAGGACTCATTCATCTTAGCTTGCCTTTCGTACAAATGTGAAGTGATTTATTTCTGAAATAATGAGTCCTTCTATTCACTTTATGATAAACACGCTCCTTTTGTTGTTACGAGCACAATTTTTGTTGCAATAACCATGAAATGATCTTTTTTCTCCTTATTAACTACTCTATTCATCAAGAAGAAAAAGTCCATATCTATACAATTCATTCAATACAATTAAACAATCAGGTTCATGATCTTCATTAGGGTTTCTTATTGATGTTAATTGGTTGAATTCCAAAATAAACAATCCCTCAGAACATTTCTGGTTTGGGACACTTGTCTTTAGGACCCAAACACACTTTTTGACACAATGATCATTAGATTAACATTTATAACTAAATTACATAGTATATTTATCAAAATAATCATGTCGATGCACTATTGAAAATTTAAATGTGTTTAGTTTCATCACCCTAAGGACTCATTCATCTTAGTTTGCTTTTCGTACTAATGTGAAGTAGTTTATTTCCAAAATAATGAGTCCTCCTATTCACTTTATGCTAAACAAACTCCTTTTGTTGTTTCAAGCACTATTTTTCTATTAATAACCATCAAATTATCTTTTGCCTACTTATTAACAACTCTATACATCAAGAAAAAATGTCCATCTCTTTACAATTCATTCAATACAATCAAACAATGGGGTTCATGATCTTCATTAGGTTTTCTTATTGATGTTAATTGGTTGAATTCCAAAATAAACAATCCCTCAGACCATTTCTGGTTTGGAACACTTGTCTTTTGGACCCAAATACACTTTTTGACACAATGATCATGAGATTAACATTTGTAACTAAATTACATAGTATATTAATTAAAACAAACATGTCGATGCACTATTGAAATTTTACATCAGTTTAGTTTCATCACCCAAAGGACTCATTCATCTTAGTTTGCTTTTCGTACAAATGTGAAGTGGTTTATTTCTGAAATAATGAGTCCTTCTATTCACTTTATGCTAAACACGCTCGTTTTGTTGTTACGAGTACTATTTTTGTTGCAATAACCATGAAATTATCTTTTTTCTACTTATTAACAACTCTATTGACCAAGAAGAAAATGTCCATATCTATACAATTCATTCAATACAATTAAACAATGGGGTTCATGATCTTCATTAGGGTTTCTTATTGATGTTAATTGGTTGAATTCCAAAATAAACAATCCATCAGAACATTTCTGGTTTGGGACACTTGTCTTTTGGACCCAAACACACTTTTCGACACAATGATCATTAGATTAAAATTTATAACTAAATTACATAGTATATTTATCAAAACAAACATGTCGATGCACTATTGAAAATTTAAATGTGTTTAGTTTCATCACCCAAAGGACTCATTCATCTTAGTTTGCTTTTCGTACTAATGTGAAGTCGTTTATTTCCAAAATAATGAGTCCTCCTATTCACTTTATGCTAAACACGCTCCTTTTGTTGTTACGAGTACTATTTTTGTTGCAATAACCATGAAATTATCTTTTTTCTCCTTATTAACAACTCTATTGATCAAGAAGAAAATGTCCATATCTATACAATTCATTCAATACAATTAAACAATGGAGTTCATGATCTTCATTGGGGTTTCATATTGATGTTAATTGGTTGAATTCCAAAATAAACAATCCATCAGAACATTTCTGGGTTGGGACACTTGTCTTTTGGACCCAAACACACTTTTTGACACAATGATCATTAGATTAAAATTTATAACTAAATTACATAGTATATTTATCAAAACAAACATGTCGATGCACTATTGAAAATTTAAATGTGTTTAGTTTCATCACCCAAAGGACTCATTCATCTTAGTTTGCTTTTCGTACTAATGTGAAGTGGTTTATTTCCAAAATAATGAGTCCTCCTATTCTCTTTATGCTAAACAAGCTCCTTTCATTGTTAAAAGGACTATTATTCTTGTATTAACCACGAAATAATCTTTTGTCCCCTTATTAACAACCCTATTCATTAAGAAGAAAATGTCCATATCTATACAATTCATTCAATACAATCAAACAATGGGGTTCATGATCTTCATTAGGTTTTCTTACTGATGTTAGTTGGTTGAATTCCAAAATAAACAATCCCTCAAAACATTTCTGGTTTGGAACACTTGTCTTTTGGACCCAAACACACTTTTTGACACAATGATCATTAGATTAACATTTATAACTAAATTACATAGTATATTTATCAAAACAAACATGTCGATGCACTATTGAAAATTTAAATGTGTTTAGTTTCATCACCCAAAGGACTCATTCATCTTAGTTTGCTTTTCGTACTAATGTGAAGTGGTTTATTTCCAAAATAATGAGTCCTTCTATTCACTTTATGCTAAACAAACTCCTTTGTTGTTGTTACAAGCACTATTTTTCTTTTAATAACCATGAAATTATCTTTTGCCTACTTATTAACAACTCTATACATCAAGAAGAAAATGTCCATATCTATACAATTCATTCAATACAATCAAACAATGGGGTTCATGATCTTCATTAGGGTTTTTCTTATTGATGTTAATTGGTTGAATTCCAAAATAAACAATCCCTCAGAACATTTCTGGTTTGGAACACTTGTCTTTTGGACCCAAACACACTTTTTGACACAATGATCATTAGATTAACATTTATAACTAAATTACATAGTATATTAATCAAAACAAACATGTCGATGCACTATTTGAAAATTTAAATGTGTTTAGTTTCATCACCCAAAAGGACTCATTCATCTTAGTTTGCTTTTCGTACTAATGTGAAGTGGTTTATTTCCAAAAAATAATGAGTCCTTCTATTCACTTTATGCTAAACACGCTCCTTTTGTTGTTACGAGCACAATTTTTTTGTTGCAATAACCATGAAATAATCTTTTGTCTACTTATTAACAACTCTATTCATCAAGAAGAAAATGTCCATATCTTTACAATTCATTCAATACAATCAAACAATGGGGTTCATGATCTTCATTAGGTTTTTCTTATTGATGTTAAGTTGGTTGAATTCCAAAATAAACAATCCCTCAGAACATTTCTGGTTTGGAACACTTGTCTTTTGGACCCAAACACACTTTTTGACACAATGATCATTAGATTAACATTTATAACTAAATTACATAGTATATTAATCAAAACAAACATGTCGATGCACTATTGAAAATTTAAATGTGTTTAGTTTCATCATCACCCAAAGGACTCATTCATCTTAGTTTGCTTTTCGTACTAATGTGAAGTGGTTTATTTCCAAAATAATGAGTCCTTCCTATTCACTTTATGCTAAACAAACTCCTTTTGTTGTTACAAGCACTATTTTTCTTTTAATAACCATGAAATTAATCTTTTTTCCCCTTATTAATTAACAACTCTATACATCAATCAAGAAGAAAATGTCCATATCTTTACAATTCATTCAATACAATCAAACAATGGGGTTCATGATCTTCATTTAGGTTTTTTCTTATTGATGTTAATTGGTTGAATTCCAAAATAAACAATCCCTCAGAACATTTCTGGTTTGGAACACTTGTCTTTTGGACCCAAACACACTTTTTGACACAATGATCATGAGATTAACATTTATAACTAAATTACATAGTATATTTATCAACACAAACATGTCGATGCACTATTGAAAATTTAAATGTGTTTAGTTTCATCACCCAATGGACTCATTCATCTTAGTTTGTTTTTCGTACTAATGTGAAGTGGTTTATTTCTGAAAAAATGAGTCCTTCTATTCACTTTATACTAAACACGCTCCTTTTGTTGTTACGAGCACTATTTTTCTTGCAATAACCATGAAATTATCTTTTTTCTCCTTATTAACAACTCTATTCATCAAGAAGAAAATGTCCATATCTATACAATTCATTCAATACAATTAAACAATGGGGTTCATGATCTTCATTAGGGTTTCTTATTGATGTTAATTGGTTGAATTCCAAAATAAACAATCCATCAGAACATTTCTGGTTTGGGACACTTGACTTTTGGACCCAAACACACTTTTTGACACAATGATCATTAGATTAAAATTTATAACTAAATTACATAGTATATTTATCAAAACAAACATGTCGATCCACTATTAAAAATTTAAATGTGTTTAGTGTCATCACCCAAAGGACTCATTCATCTTAGTTTGCTTTTCGTACTAATGTGAAGTGGTTTATTTCCAAAATAATGAGTCCTCCTATTCACTTTATGCTAAACAAGCTCCTTTTGTTGTTAAAAGCACTATTTTTCTTGCAATAACCATGAAATAATCTTTTTGTCCCCTTATTAACAACCCTATTCATCAAGAAGAAAATGTCCATATCTATACAATTCATTCAATACAATCAAACAATGGGGTTCATGATCTTCATTAGGTTTTCTTACTGATGTTAATTGGTTGAATTCCAAAATAAACAATCCCTCAAAACATTTCTGGTTTGGAACACTTGTCTTTTGGACCCAAACACACTTTTTGACACAATGATCATTAGATTAACATTTATAACTAAATTACATAGTATATTTATCAACACAAACATATCGATGCACTATTGAAAATTTATATGTGTTTAGTTTCATCACCCAAAGGACTCATTCATCTTAGTTTGCTTTTCGTACTAATGTGAAGTAGTTTATTTCCAAAATAATGAGTTCTCCTATTCACTTTATGCTAAACAAACTCCTTTTGTTGTTTCAAGCACTATTTTTCTTTTAATAACCATCAAATTATCTTTTGCCTACTTATTAACAACTCTATACATCAAGAAGAAAATGTCCATATCTTTACAATTCATTCAATACAATCAAACAATGGGGTTCATGATCTTCATTAGGTTTTCTTATTGATGTTAATTGGTTGAATTCCAAAATAAACAATCCCTCAGAACATTTCTGGTTTGGAACACTTGTCTTTTGGACCCAAACACACTTTTTGACACAATGATCATGAGATTAACATTTATAACTAAATTACATAGTATATTAATTAAAACAAACATGTCGATGCACTATTGAAAATTTACATGTGTTTAGTTTCATCACCCAAAGGACTCATTCATCTTAGTTTGCTTTTCGTACTAATGTGAAGTGGTTTATTTCCGAAATAATGAGTCATTCTATTCACTTTATGCTAAAAACACGCTCCTTTGTTGTTTACGAGCACTATTTTTGTTGCAATAACCATGAAATTATCTTTTTTCTCCTTATTAACAACTCTATTCATCAAGAAGAAAATGTCCATATCTATACAATTCATTCAATACAATCAAACAATGGGGTTCATGATCTTCATTAGGGTTTCTTATTGATGTTAATTGGTTGAATTCCAAAATAAACAATCCCTCAGAACATTTCTGGTTTGGAACACTTGTCTTTTGGACCCAAACACACTTTTTGACACAATGATCATTAGATTAACATTTTATAACTAAATTACATAGTATATTTATCAAAACAAACATGTCGATGCACTATTGAAAATTTAGATGTGTTTAGTTTCATCACCCAAAGGACTCATTCATCTTAGTTTGCTTTTCATACTAATGTGAAGTGGTTTATTTCCTAAATAATGACTCCTTCTATTCTATTTATGCTAAACAAGCACCTTTCATTGTTACAAGGACTATTTTTCTTGTAATAACCATGAAATAATCTTTTGTCCCCTTATTAACAACCCTATTCATCAAGAAGAAAATGTCCATATCTTTACAATTCATTCAATACAATCAAACAATGGGGTTCATGATCTTCATTAAGTTTTCTTATTGATGTTAATTGGTTGAATTCCACAATAAACAATCCCTCAGAACATTTCTGGTTTGGAACACTTGTCTTTTGGACCCAAACACACTTTTTGACACAATGATCATGAGATTAACATTTATAACTAAATTACATAGTATATTAATTAAAACAAACATGTCGATGCACTATTGAAAAGTTACATGTGTTTAGTTTCATCACCCAAAGCACTCCTTCATCTTAGTTTGCTTTTCGTACCTATGTGAAGTGGTTTATTTCCGAAATAATGAGTCCTTCTACTCACTTTATACTAAACACGCTCCTTTTGTTGTTACGAGCACTATTTTTGTTGCAATAACCATGAAATTATCTTTTTTCTCCTTATTAACTACTCTATTCATCAAGAAGAAAATGTCCATATCTTTATAATTCATTCAATACAATCAAACAATGGGGTTCATGATCTTCATTAGGGTTTCTTATTGATGTTAACTGGTTGAATTCCTAAATAAACAATCCCTCAGAACATTTCTGGTTTGGGACACTTCTCTTTTGGACCCAAACACACTTTTTGACACAATGATCATGAGATTAACATTTATAACTAAATTACATAGTCTATTAATTAAAACAAACATGTCGATGCACTATTGAAAATTTAAATGTGTTTAGTTTCATCACCCAAAGGACTCATTCATCTTAGTTTGCTTTTCGTACTAATGTGAAGTGGTTTATTTCCGAAATAATGAGTCCTTCTATTCACTTTATGCTAAACATGCTCCTTTTGTTGTTACGAGCACTATTTTTCATGCAATAACCATGAAATTATCTTTTTTCTCCTTATTAACTACTCTATTCATCAAAAAGAAAAAGTCCAAATCTTTACAATTCATTCAATACAATCAAACAATGGGGTTCATGATATTCATTAGGGTTTCTTATTGATGTTAATTGGTTGACTTCCAAAATAGACAATCCCTCAGAACATTCCTTGTTTGGAACACTTGTCTTATGGACCCAAACACACTTTTTGACACAATGATCATTAGATTAACATTTATAAGTAAATTACATAGTATATTTATCAAAACAAACAAGTCGATGCACTATTGAAAATTTAAATGTGTTTAGTTTCATCACCCAAAGGACTCATTCATCTTAGTTTGCATTTCGTATTAATGTGAAGTGGTTTATTTCCTAAATAATGAGTCCTCCTATTCTCTTTATGCTAAACAAGCTCCTTTCATTGTTACAAGGACTATTTTTCTTGTAATAACCATGAAATAATCTTTTGTCCCCTTATTAACAACCCTATTCATCAAGTAGAAAATGTCCATATCTATACAATTCATTTAATACAATCAAACAATGGGGTTCATGATCTTCATTAGGTTTTCTTATTGATGTTAATTGGTTGAATTCCAAAATAAAGAATCCCACAGAACATTTCTGGTTGGGTACACTTGTCTTTTGGACCCAAACACACTTTTTGACACAATGATCATTAGACTAACATTTATAACTAAATTACATAGTATATTAATTAAAACAAACATGTCGATGCACTATTGAAAATTTACATGTGTTTAGTTTCATCACCCAAAGGACTCATTCATCTTAGTTTGCTTTTCGTACTAATGTGAAGTGGTTTATTTCCGAAATAATGAGTCCTTCTATTCACTTTATGCTAAACACGCTCCTTTTGTTGTTACGAGCACTATTTTTGTTGCAATAACCATGAAATTATCTTTTTTCTCCTTATTAACTACTCTATTCATCAAGAAGAAAATGTCCATATCTTTACAATTCATTCAATACAATCAAACAATGGGGTTCATGATCTTCATTAGGGTTTCTTATTGATGTTAATTGGTTGAATTCCAAAATAAACAATCCCTCAGAACATTTCTGGTTTGGGACACTTGTCTTTTGGACCCAAACACACTTTTTGACACAATGATCATGAGATTAACATTTATAACTAAATTACATAGTATATTAATTAAAACAAACATGTCGATGCACTATTGAAAATTTAAATGTGTTTAGTTTCATCACCCAAAGGACTCATTCATCTTAGTTTTTGCTTTTCGTACTAATGTGAAGTGGTTTATTTCCAAAATAATGAGTCCTTCTATTCACTTTATGCTAAACACGCTCCTTTTGTTGTTACAAGCACTATTTTTCTTTTAATAACCATGAAATTATCTTTTGCCTACTTATTAACAACTCTATTCATCAAGAAGAAAATGTCCATATCTTTACAATTCATTCAATACAATCAAACAATGGGGTTCATGATCTTCATTAGTTTTTCTTATTGATGTTAATTGGTTGAATTCCAAAATAAACAATCCCTCAGAACATTTCTGGTTTGGAACACTTGTCTTTTGGACCCAAACACACTTTTTGACACAATGATCATGAGATTAACATTTATAACTAAATTACATAGTATATTAATTAAAACAAACATGTCGATGCACTATTGAAAAATTTAAATGTGTTTAGTTTCATCACCCAAAGGACTCATTCATCTTAGTTTGCTTTTCGTACTAATGTGAAGTGGTTTATTTCCAAAATAATGAGTCCTTCTATTCACTTTATGCTAAACAAACTCCTTTTGTTGTTACAAGCACTATTTTTCTTTTAATAACCATGAAATTATCTTTTGCCTCCTTATTAACAACTCTATTCATCAAGAAGAAAATGTCCATATCTTTACAATTCATTCAATACAATCAAACAATGGGGTTCATGATCTTCATTAGTTTTTCTTATTGATGTTAATTGGTTGAATTCCAAAATAAACAATCCCTCAGAACATTTCTGGTTTGGAACACTTGTCTTTTGGACCCAAACACACTTTTTGACACAATGATCATGAGATTAACATTTATAACTAAATTACATAGTATATTAATTAAAACAAACATGTCGATGCACTATGAAAAATTTAAATGTGTTTTTAGTTTCATCACCCAAAGGACTCATTCATCTTAGTTTGCTTTTCGTACTAATGTGAAGTGGTTTATTTCCAAAATAATGAGTCCTTCTATTCACTTTATGCTAAACAAACTCCTTTTGTTGTTACAAGCACTATTTTTCTTTTAATAACCATGAAATTATCTTTTGCCTACTTATTAACAACTCTATACATCAAGAAGAAAATGTCCATATCTTTACAATTCATTCAATACAATCAAACAATGGGGTTCATGATCTTCATTAGTTTTTCTTATTGATGTTAATTGGTTGAATTCCAAAATAAACAATCCCTCAGAACATTTCTGGTTTGGAACACTTGTCTTTTGGACCCAAACACACTTTTTGACACAATGATCATGAGATTAACATTTATAACTAAATTACATAGTATATTAATTAAAACAAACATGTCGATGCACTATTGAAAATTTACATGTGTTTAGTTTCATCACCCAAAGGACTCATTCATCTTAGTTTGCTTTTCGTACTAATGTGAAGTGGTTTATTTCCGAAATAATGAGTCCTTCTATTCACTTTATGCTAAACACGCTCCTTTTGTTGTTACGAGCACTATTTTTGTTGCAATAACCATGAAATTATCTTTTTTCTCCATATTAACTACTCTATTCATCAAGAAGAAAATGTCCATATCTATACAATTCATTCAATACAATCAAACAATGGGGTTCATGATCTTCATTAGGTTTTCTTATTGATGTTAATTGGTTGAATTCCAAAATAAACAATCCCTCAGAACATTTCTGGTTTGGGACACTTGTCTTTTGGACCCAAACACACTTTTTGACACAATGATCATTAGATTAACATTTATAACTAAATTACATAGTATATTTATCAAAACAAACATGTCGATGCACTATTGAAAATTTAAATGTGTTTAGTTTCATCACCCAAAGGACTCATTCATCTTAGTTTGCTTTTCGTACTAATGTGAAGTGGTTTATTTATGAAATAATGCGTCCTTCTATTCACTTTATGCTAAACACGCTCCTTTTGTTGTTACGAGCACTATTTTTCTTGCAATAACCATGAAATTATCTTTTTTCACCTCATTAACTACTCTATTCATCAAGAAGAAAATGTCCATATCTTTACAATTCATTCAATACAATCAAACAATGGGGTTCATGATCTTCATTAGGGTTTCTTATTGATGTTAATTGGTTGAATTCCAAAATAAACAATCCCTCAGAAGATTTCTAGTTTGGAAGACTTGTCTTTTGGTTCCAAACACACCTTTTGAGATAATAATCATGAGATTAACATTTATGACTAAATTACATAGTATATTTATCAAAACAAACATGTCGATGCACTATTGAAAATTTAAATGTGTTTAGTTTCATCACCCAAAGGACTCATTCATCTTAGTTTGCTTTTCGTACTAATGTGAAGTGGTTTATTTCCAAAATAATGAGTCCTTCTACTCACTTTATACTAAACACGCTCCTTTTGTTGTTACGAGCACTATTTTTGTTGCAATAACCATGAAATTATCTTTTTTCTCCTTATTAACTACTCTATTCATCAAGAAGAAAATGTCCATATCTTTATAATTCATTCAATACAATCAAACAATGGGGTTCATGATCTTCATTAGGGTTTCTTATTGATGTTAACTGGTTGAATTCCTAAATAAACAATCCCTCAGAACATTTCTGGTTTGGGACACTTCTCTTTTGGACCCAAACACACTTTTTGACACAATGATCATGAGATTAACATTTATAACTAAATTACATAGTCTATTAATTAAAAGAAACATGTCGATGCACTATTGAAAATTTAAATGTGTTTAGTTTCATCACCCAAAGGACTCATTCATCTTAGTTTGCTTTTCGTACTAATGTGAAGTGGTTTATTTCCGAAATAATGAGTCCTTCTATTCACTTTATGCTAAACACGCTCCTTTTGTTGTGACGAGTGCTATTTTTGTTGCAATAACCATGAAATTACCTTTTTTCTCCTTATTAACAACTCTATTGATCAAGAAGAAAATGTCCATATCTATACAATTCATTCAATACAATTAAACAATGGGGTTCATGATCTTCAATAGGGTTTCTTATTGATGTTAATTGGTTGAATTCCAAAATAAACAATCCCTCAGAACATTTCTGGTTTGGAACACTTGTCTTTTGGACCCCAAACACACTTTTTGACACAATGATCATTAGATTAAACATTTATAACTAAATTACATAGTATATTTATCAAAACAAACATGTCGATGCACTATTCAAAATTTAAATGTGTTTAGTTTCATCACCCAAAGGACTCATTCATCTTAGTTTGCTTTTCGTACTAATGTGAAGTAGTTTATTTCCAAAATAATGTGTCCTTCTATTCACTTTATGCTAAACACGCTCCTTTTGTTGTTACGAGTACTATTTTTGTTGCAATAACCATGAAATTATCTTTTTTCTCCTTATTAACAACTCTATTGATCAAGAAGAAAATGTCCATATCTATACAATTCATTCAATACAATTAAACAATGGGGTTCATGATCTTCATTGGGGTTTCTTATTGATGTTAATTGGTTGAATTCCAAAATAAACAATCCATCAGAACATTTCTGGTTTGGGACACTTGTCTTTTGGACCCAAACACACTTTTTGACACAATGATCATTAGATTAAAATTTATAACTAAATTACATAGTATATTTATCAAAACAAACATGTCGATGCACTATTGAAAATTTAAATGTGTTTAGTTCCATCACCCAAAGGACTCATTCATCTTAGTTTGCTTTTCGTACTAATGTGAAGTGGTTTATTTCCAAAATAATGAGTCGTCCTATTCTCTTTATGCTAAACAAGCTCCTTTCATTGTTAAAAGGACTATTATTCTTGTATTAACCACGAAATAATCTTTTTTCCCCTTATTAACAACTCTATTCATCAAGAAGAAAATGTCCATATCTATACAATTCATTCAATACAATTAAACAATGGGGTTCATGATCTTCATTAGGTTTTCTTACTGATGTTAGTTGGTTGAATTCCAAAATAAACAATCCCTCAAAACATTTCTGCTTTTCGTACAAATGTGAAGTGGTTTATTTCCGAAATAATGAGTCCTTCTACTCATCATTATGCTAAACAATTCCTTTTGTTGTTACGAGTAGTATTTTTATTGCAAATAACCATGAAATTATGGTTTTTTTCTCCTTATTAACTATTCTATTCATCAAGAAGAAAATGTCCATATCTTTATAATTCATTCAATACCCAAATGGGGTTCATGATCTTCATTAGTCATTTTCTTATTGATGTTAACTGGTTGAATTCCTAAATAAACAATCCCTCAGAACATTTCTGGTTTGGGACACTTCTCTTTTGGACCCAAACACACTTTTTGACACAATGAATCATGAGATTAACATTTATAACTAAATTACATAGTCTATTAATTAAAAGAAACATGTCGATGCACTATTGAAAATTTAAATGTGTTTAGTTTCATCACCCAAAGGACTCATTCATCTTAGTTTGCTTTTCGTACTAATGTGAAGTGGTTTATTTCCGAAATAATGAGTCCTTCTATTCACTTTATGCTAAAACACGCTTCTTTTGTTGTTACGAGCACTATTTTTCATGCAAATAACCATGAAATTATCTTTTTTCTCCTTATTAACTACTCTATTCATCAAGAAGAAAAATGTCCATATCTTTACAATTCATTCAATACAATCAAACAATGGGGTTCATGATCTTCATTAGGGTTTCTTATTGATGTTAATTGGTTGAATTCCAAAATAAACAATCCCTCAGAACATTTCTGGTTTGGAACACTTGTCTTTTGGACCCAAACACATTTTTTGACACAATGATCATTAGATTAACATTTATAACTAAATTACATAGTATATTTATCAAAACAAACATGTCGATGCACTATTAAAAATTTAAATGTGTTTAGTTTCATCACCCAAAGGACTCATTCATCTTAGTTTGCTTTTCGTACAAATGTGAAGTGGTTTATTTCCAAAATAATGAGTCCTTCTATTCACTTTATGCTAAACACGCTCCTTTTGTTGTTACGAAGCACTATTTTTGTTGCAATAACCATGAAATTATCTTTTTTCTCCTTATTAACAACTCTATACATCAAGAAGAAAATGTCCATATCTATACAATTCATTCAATACAATCAAACAATGGGGTTCATGATCTTCATTAGGGTTTCTTATTGATGTTAATTGGTTGAATTCCAAAATAAACAATCCCTCAGAACATTTCTGGTTTGGAACACTTGTCTTTTGGACCCAAACACACTTTTTGACACAATGATCATTAGATTAAAAATTTATAACTAAATTACATAGTATATTTATCAAAACAAACATGTCGATGCACTATTGAAAATTTAAATGTGTTTAGTTTCATCACCCAAAGGACTCATTCATCTTAGTTTGCTTTTTTCGTACTAATGTGAAGTGGTTTATTTCCAAAATAATGAGTCCTTCTATTCACTTTATGCTAAACACTCCTCCTTTTGTTGTTACGAGCACTATTTTTCTTACAATAACCATAAACAAAATATTATCTTTTGTCCCCTTATTGAAACAACTCTATTCATCAAGAAGAAAATGTCCATATCTATACAATTCATTCAATACAATCAAACAATCAAACAATGGGCTTCATGATCTTCATTAGGTTTTCTTACTGATGTTAGTTGGTTGAATTCCAAAATAAACAATCCCTCAGAACATTTCTGGTTTGGGACACTTCTCTTTTGGACCCAAACACACTTTTTGACACAATGATCATGAAATTAACATTTATAACTAAATTACATAGTCTATTAATTAAAACAAACATGTCGATGCACTATTGAAAATTTAAATGTGTTTAGTTTCATCACCCAAAGGACTCATTCATCTTAGTTTGCTTTTCGTACTAATGTGAAGTGGTTTATTTCCGAAATAATGAGTCCTTCTATTCACTTTATGCTAAACACGCTCCTTTTGTTGTTACGAGCACTATTTTTCATGCAATAACCATGAAATTATCTTTTTTCTCCTTATTAACTACTCTATTCATCAAAAAGAAAAAGTCCAAATCTTTACAATTCATTCAATACAATCAAACAATGGGGTTCATGATATTCATTAGGGTTTCTTATTGATGTTAATTGGTTGACTTCCAAAATAGACAATCCCTCAGAACATTCCTTGTTTGGAACACTTGTCTTATGGACCCAAACACACTTTTTGACACAATGATCATTAGATTAACATTTATAAGTAAATGACATAGTATATTTATCAAAACAAACAAGTCGATGCACTATTGAAAATTTAAATGTGTTTAGTTTCATCACCCAAAGGACTCATTCATCTTAGTTTGCATTTCGTATTAATGTGAAGTGGTTTATTTCCTAAATAATGAGTCCTCCTATTCTCTTTATGCTAAACAAGCTCCTTTTGTTGTTACAAGCACTATTTTTCTTTTAATAACCATGAAATTATCTTTTGCCTACTTATTAACAACTCTATACATCAAGAAGAAAATGTCCATATCTTTACAATTCATTCAATACAATCAAACACTGGGTTTCATGATCTTCATTAGTTTTTCTTATTGATGTTAATTGGTTGAATTCCAAAATAAACAATCCCTCAGAACATTTCTGGTTTGGAACACTTGTCTTTTGGACCCAAACACACTTTTTGACACAATGATCATGAGATTAACATTTATAACTAAATTACATAGTATATTAATTAAAACAAACATGTCGATGCACTATTGAAAATTTAGATGTGTTTAGTTTCATCACCCAAAGGACTCATTCATCTTAGTTTGCTTTTCGTACTAATGTGAAGTTGTTTATTTCCTAAATAATGACTCCTCCTATTCTATTTATGCTAAACAAGCTCCTTTCATTGTTACAAGGACTATTTTTCTTGTAATAACCATGAAATAATCTTTTGTCCCCTTATTAACAACCCTATTCATCAAGAAGAAAATGTCCATATCTTTACAATTCATTCAATACAATCAAACAATGGGGTTCATGATCTTCATTAGGTTTTCTTATTGATGTTAATTGGTTGAATTCTACAATAAACAATCCCTCAGAACATTTCTGGTTTGGAACACTTGTCTTTTGGACCCAAACACACTTTTTGACACAATGATCATGAGATTAACATTTATAACTAAATTACATAGTATATTAATTAAAACAAACATGTCGATGCACTATTGAAAAGTTATATGTGTTTAGTTTCATCACCCAAAGGACTCCTTCATCTTAGTTTGCTTTTCGTACTAATGTGAAGTGGTTTATTTCCGAAATAATGAGTCCTTCTACTTACTTTATACTAAACACGCTCCTTTTGTTGTTACGAGCACTATTTTTGTTGCAATAACCATGAAATTATCTTTTTTCTCCTTATTAACTACTCTATTCATCTAGAAGAAAATGTCCATATCTTTATAATTCATTCAATACAATCAAACAATGGGGTTCATGATCTTCGTTAGGGTTTCTTATTGATGTTAACTGGTTGAATTCCTAAATAAACAATCCCTCAGAACATTTCTGGTTTGGGACACTTCTCTTTTGGACCCAAACACACTTTTTGACACAATGATCATGAGATTAACATTTATAACTAAATTACATAGTCTATTAATTAAAACAAACATGTCGATGCACTATTGAAAATTTAAATGTGTTTAGTGTCATCAACCAAAGGACTCATTCATCTTAGTTTGCTTTTCGTACTAATGTGAAGTGGTTTATTTCCGAAATAATGAGTCCTTCTACTCACTTTATGCTAAACACGCTCCTTTTGTTGTTACGAGCACTATTTTTCTTGCAATAACCATGAAATTATCTTTTTTCACCTCATTAACTACTCTATTCATCAAGAAGAAAATGTCCATATCTTTACAATTCATTCAATACAATCAAACAATGGGGTTCATGATCTTCATTAGGGTTTCTTATTGATGTTAACTGGTTGAATTCCTAAATAAACAATCCCTCAGAAGATTTCTAGTTTGGAAGACTTGTCTTTTGGTTCCAAACACACCTTTTGAGATAATAATCATGAGATTAACATTTATGACTAAATTACATAGTATATTTATCAAAACAAACATGTCGATGCACTATTGAAAATTTAAATGTGTTTAGTTTCATCACCCAAAGGACTCATTCATCTTAGTTTGCTTTTCGTACTAATGTGAAGTGGTTTATTTCCGAAATAATGAGTCCTTCTACTCACTTTATACTAAACACGCTCCTTTTGTTGTTACGAGCACTATTTTTGTTGCAATAACCATGAAATTATCTTTTTTTTCTCCTTATTAACTACTCTATTCATCAAGAAGAAAATGTCCATATCTTTATAATTCATTCAATACAATCAAACAATGGGGTTCATGATCTTCATTAGGGTTTCTTATTGATGTTAACTGGTTGAATTCCTAAATAAACAATCCCTCAGAACATTTCTGGTTTGGGACACTTCTCTTTTGGACCCAAACACACTTTTTGACACAATGATCATGAGATTAACATTTATAACTAAATTACATAGTCTATTAATTAAAAGAAACATGTCGATGCACTATTGAAAATTTAAATGTGTTTAGTTTCATCACCCAAAGGACTCATTCATCTTAGTTTGCTTTTCGTACTAATGTGAAGTGGTTTATTTCCGAAATAATGAGTCCTTCTATTCACTTTATGCTAAACACGCTTCTTTTGTTGTTACGAGCATTATTTTTCATGCAATAACCATGAAATTATCTTTTTTCTCCTTATTAACTACTCTATTCATCAAAAAGAAAAAGTCCAAATCTTTACAATTCATTCAATACAATCAAACAATGGGGTTCATGATATTCATTAGGGTTTCTTATTGATGTTAATTGGTTGACTTCCAAAATAGACAATCCCTCAGAACATTCCTTGTTTGGAACACTTGTCTTATGGACCCAAACACATTTTTTGACACAATGATCATTAGATTAACATTTATAAGTAAATTACATAGTATATTTATCAAAACAAACAAGTCGATGCACTATTAAAAATTTAAATGTGTTTAGTTTCATCACCCAAAGGACTCATTCATCTTAGTTTGCTTTTCGTACAAATGTGAAGTGGTTTATTTCCGAAATAATGAGTCCTTCTATTCACTTTATGCTAAACACGCTCCTTTTGTTGTTACGAGTGCTATTTTTGTTGCAATAACCATGAATTTACCTTTTTTCTCCTTATTAACAACTCTATTGATCAAGAAGAAAATGTCCATATCTATACAATTCATTCAATACAATTAAACAATGGGGTTCATGATCTTCAATAGGGTTTCTTATTGATGTTAATTGGTTGAATTCCAAAATAAACACATCAGAACATTTCTGGTTTGGGACACTTATCTTTTGGACCCAAACACACTTTTCGACACAATGATCATTAGATTAAAATTTATAACTAAATTACATAGTATATTTATCAAAACAAACATGTCGATGCACTATTCAAAATTTAAATGTGTTTAGTTTCATCACCCAAAGCACTCATTCATCTTAGTTTGCTTTTCGTACTAATGTGAATTAGTTTATTTCCAAAATAATGTGTCCTCCTATTCACTTTATGCTAAACACGCTCCTTTTGTTGTTACGAGTACTATTTTTGTTGCAATAACCATGAAATTATCTTTTTTCTCCTTATTAACAACTCTATTGATCAAGAAGAAAATGTCCATATCTATACAATTCATTCAATACAATTAAACAATGGGGTTCATGATCTTCATTGGGGTTTCTTATTGATGTTAATTGGTTGAATTCCAAAATAAACAATCCATCAGAACATTTCTGGTTTGGGACACTTGTCTTTTGGACCCAAACACACTTTTTGACACAATGATCATTAGATTAAAATTTATAACTAAATTACATAGTATATTTATCAAAACAAACATGTCGATGCACTATTGAAAATTTAAATGTGTTTAGTTCCATCACCCAAAGGACTCATTCATCTTAGTTTGCTTTTCGTACAAATGTGAAGTGGTTTATTTCCGAAATAATGAGTCCTTCTACTCACTTTATGCTAAACAAGCTCCTTTCATTGTTAAAGTGACTACTATTTTTCTTGTAATAACCATGAAATTATCTTTTTTCCTCCCTTATTAACAACTCTATTCATTAAGAAGAAAATGTCCATATCTTTACAATTCATTCAATACAATCAAACAATGGGGTTCATGATCTTCATTAGGTTTTCTTATTGATGTTAATTGGTTGAATTCCAAAATAAACAATCCCTCAGAACATTTCTGCTTTGGAACACTTGTCTTTTGGACCCAAACACACTTTTTGACACAATGATCATTAGATTAACATTTATAACTAAATTACATAGTATATTTATCAAAACAAACATGTCGATGCACTATTTAAAATTTAAATGTGTTTAGTTTCATCACCCAAAGGACTCATTCATCTTAGTTTGCTTTTCGTACTCGTGTGAAGTAGTTTATTTCCAAAATAATGAGTCCTCCTATTCACTTTATGCTAAACAAACTCCTTTGGTTGTTTGAAGCACTATTTTTCTTTTAATAACCATCAACTTATCTTTTTTCTCTTTATTAACAACTCTATACATCAAGAAGAAAATGTCCATATCTATACAATTCATTCAATAGAATCAAACAATGGGGTTCATGATCTTCATTAGGGTTTCTTATTGATGTTAATTGGTTGAATTCCAAAATAAACAATCCCTCAGAACATTTATGGTTTGGAACACTTGTCTTTTGGACCCAAACACACTTTTTGACACAATGATCATTAGATTAAAATTTATAACTAAATTACATAGTATATTTATCAAAACAAACATGTCGATGCACTATTGAAAATTTAAATGTGTTTAGCTTCATCACCCAAAGGACTCATTCATCTTAGTTTGCTTTTCGTACTAATGTGAAGTGGTTTATTTCCGAAATAATGAGTCCTTCTATTCACTTTATACTAAACACGCTCCTTTTGTTGTTACGAGCACTATTTTTGTTACAATAACCATGAAATAATCTTTTGTCCCCTTATTAACAACTCTATTCATCAAGAAGAAAATGTCCATATCTATACAATTCATTCAATACAATCAAACAATGGGGTTCATGATCTTCATTAGGTTTTCTTACTGATGTTAGTTGGTTGAATTCCAAAATAAACAATCCCTCAGAACATTTCTGGTTTGGGACACTTCTCTTTTGGACCCAAACACACTTTTTGACACAATGATCATGAGATTAACATTTATAACTAAATTACATAGTCTATTAATTAAAACAAACATGTCGATGCACTATTGAAAATTTAAATGTGTTTAGTTTCATCACCCAAAGGACTCATTCATCTTAGTTTGCTTTTCGTACTAATGTGAAGTGGTTTATTTCCGAAATAATGAGTCCTTCTATTCACTTTATGCTAAACACGCTCCTTTTGTTGTTACGAGCACTATTTTTCATGCAATAACCATGAAATTATCTTTTTTCTCCTTATTAACTACTCTATTCATCAAAGAAGAAAATGTCCAAATCTTTACAATTCATTCAATACAATCAAACAATGGGGGTTCATGATATTCATTAGGGTTTCTTATTGATGTTAATTGGTTGAATTCCAAAATAGACAATCCCTCAGAACATTTCTTGTTTGGAACACTTGTCTTTTGGACCCAAACACACTTTTTGACACAATGATCATTAGATTAACATTTATAAGTAAATTACATAGTATATTTATCAAAACAAACATGTCGATGCACTATTGAAAATTTAAATGTGTTTAGTTTCATCACCCAAAGGACTCATTCATCTTAGTTTGCTTTTCGTACTAATGTGAAGTGGTTTATTTCCTAAATAATGAGTCCTTCTATTCTCTTTATGCTAAACAAGCTCCTTTTGTTGTTACAAGCACTATTTTTCTTTTAATAACCATGAAATTATCTTTTTGCCTACTTATTAACAACTCTATATACATCAAGAAGAAAATGTCCATATCTTTACAATTCATTCAATACAATCAAACACTGGGTTTCATGATCTTCATTAGTTTTTCTTATTGATGTTAATTGGTTGAATTCCAAAATAAACAATCCCTCAGAACATTTCTGGTTTGGAACACTTGTCTTTTGGACCCAAACACACTTTTTGACACAATGATCATGAGATTAACATTTATAACTAAATTACATAGTATATTAATTAAAACAAACATGTCGATGCACTATTGAAAAATTTAAATGTGTTTAGTTTCATCACCCAAAGGACTCATTCATCTTAGTTTGCTTTTCGTACTAATGTGAAGTGGTTTATTTCTAAAAATAATGACTCCTCCTATTCACTTTATGCTAAACAAGCTCCTTTCATTGTTACAAGGACTATTTTTCTTGTAATAACCATGAAATTAATCTTTTGTCCCCCTTATTAACAACCCTATTCATCAAGAAGAAAATGTCCATATCTTTACAATTCATTCAATACAATCAAACAATGGGGTTCATGATCTTCATTAGGTTTTCTTATTGATGTTAATTGGTTGAATTCTAAAATAAACAATCCCTCAGAACATTTCTGGTTTGGAACACTTGTCTTTTGGACCCAAACACACTTTTTGACACAATGATCATGAGATTAACATTTATAACTAAATTACATAGTATATTAATTAAAACAAACATGTCGATGCACTATTGAAAATTTAAATGTGTTTAGTTTCATCACCCAAAGGACTCATTCATCTTAGTTTGCTTTTCGTACTAATGTGAAGTGGTTTATTTCCGAAATAATGAGTCCTTCTATTCACTTTATGCTAAACACGCTCCTTTTGTTGTTACGAGCACTATTTTTGTTGCAATAACCATGAAATTATCTTTTTTCTCCTTATTAACAACTCTATTCATCAAGAAGAAAATGTCCATATCTTTACAATTCATTCAATACAATCAAACAATGGGGTTCATGATCTTCGTTAGGGTTTTTCTTATTGATGTTAATTGGTTGAATTCCAAAATAAACAATCCCTCAGAACATTTCTGGTTTGGGACACTTGTCTTTTGGACCCAAACACACTTTTTGACACAATGATCATGAGATTAACATTTATAACTAAATTACATAGTATATTAATAAAAACAAACATGTCGATGCACTATTGAAAATTTAAATGTGTTTAGTTTCATCACCCAAAGGACTCATTCATCTTAGTTTTGCTTTTCGTACTAATGTGAAGTGGTTTATTTCCGAAAAATAATGAGTCCTTCTACTCACTTTATGCTAAACACGCTCCTTTTGTTGTTACAAGCACTATTTTTCTTGTAATAACCATGAAATTATCTTTTTTCCCCTTATTAACTACTCTATTCATCAAGAAGAAAATGTCCATATCTTTACCAATTCATTCAATACAATCAAACAATGGGGTTCATGATCTTCATTAGGGTTTCTTATTGATGTTAATTGGTTGAATTCCTAAAATAAACAATCCCTCAGAACATTTCTGGTTTGGAAGACTTGTCTTTTGGACCCAAACACACTTTTTGACACAATAATCATGAGATTAACATTTATAACTAAATTACATAGTATATTTATCAAAACAAACATGTCGATGCACTATTGAAAATTTAAATGTGTTTAGTTTCATCACCCAAAGGACTCATTCATCTTAGTTTGCTTTTCGTACTAATGTGAAGTGGTTTATTTCCGAAATAATGAGTCCTTCTACTCACTTTATACTAAACACGCTCCTTTTGTTGTTACGAGCACTATTTTTGTTGCAATAACCATGAAATTATCTTTTTTCTCCTTATTAACTACTCTATTCATCAAGAAGAAAATGTCCATATCTTTATAATTCATTCAATACAATCAAACAATGGGGTTCATGATCTTCATTAGGGTTTCTTATTGATGTTAACTGGTTGAATTCCTAAATAAACAATCCCTCAGAACATTTCTGGTTTGGGACACTTCTCTTTTGGACCCAAACACACTTTTTGACACAATGATCATGAGATTAACATTTATAACTAAATTACATAGTCTATTAATTAAAACAAACATGTCGATGCACTATTGAAAATTTAAATGTGTTTAGTTTCATCACCCAAAGGACTCATTCATCTTAGTTTGCTTTTCGTACTAATGTGAAGTGGTTTATTTCCGAAATAATGAGTCCTTCTATTCACTTTATGCTAAACACGCTTCTTTTGTTGTTACGAGCATTATTTTTCATGCAATAACCATGAAATTATCTTTTTTCTCCTTATTAACTACTCTATTCATCAAAAAGAAAAAGTCCAAATCTTTACAATTCATTCAATACAATCAAACAATGGGGTTCATGATATTCATTAGGGTTTCTTATTGATGTTAATTGGTTGACTTCCAAAATAGACAATCCCTCAGAACATTCCTTGTTTGGAACACTTGTCTTATGGACCCAAACACATTTTTTGACACAATGATCATTAGATTAACATTTATAAGTAAATTACATAGTATATATTATCAAAAACAAACAAGTCGATGCACTATTAAAAATTTAAATGTGTTTAGTTTCATCACCCAAAGGACTCATTCATCTTAGTTTGCTTTTCGTACAAATGTGAAGTGGTTTATTTCTGAAAAAATGAGTCCTTCTATTCACTTTATACTAAACACGCTCCTTTTGTTGTTACGAGTACTATTTTTGTTGCAATAACCATGAAATTATCTTTTTTCTCCTTATTAACTACTCTATTCATCAAGAAGAAAATGTCCATATCTTTATAATTCATTCAATACAATCAAACAATGGGGTTCATGATCTTCATTAGGGTTTCTTATTGATGTTAACTGGTTGAATTCCTAAATAAACAATCCCTCAGAACATTTCTGGTTTGGGACACTTCTCTTTTGGACCCAAACACACTTTTTGACACAATGATCATGAGATTAACATTTATAACTAAATTACATAGTCTATTAATTAAAACAAACATGTCGATGCACTATTGAAAATTTAAATGTGTTTAGTTTCATCACCCAAAGCACTCATTCATCTTAGTTTGCTTTTCGTACTAATGTGAATTAGTTTACTTCCAAAATAATGGGTCCTCCTATTCACTTTATGCTAAACACGCTCCTTTTGTTGTTACGAGTACTATTTTTGTTGCAATAACCATGAAATTATCTTTTTTCTCCTTATTAACAACTCTATTGATCAAGAAGAAAATGTCCATATCTATACAATTCATTCAATACAATTAAACAATGGGGTTCATGATCTTCATTGGGTTTTTCTTATTGATGTTAATTGGTTGAATTCCAAAATAAACAATCCATCAGAACATTTCTGGTTTGGGACACTTGTCTTTTGGACCCAAAACACACTTTTTGACACAATGATCATTAGATTAAAATTTATAACTAAATTTACATAGTATATTTATCAAAACAAACATGTCGATGCACTATTGAAAATTTAAATGTGTTTAGTTCCATCACCCAAAGGACTCATTCATCTTAGTTTGCTTTTCGTACTAATGTGAAGTGGTTTATTTCCAAAATAATGAGTCCTTCTATTCTCTTTATGCTAAACAAGCTCCTTTTGTTGTTAAAAGGACTATTATTCTTGTAATAACCATGAAATTATCTTTTGTCCCCTTATTAACAACCCTATTCATTAAGAAGAAAATGTCCATATCTATACAATTCATTCAATACAATCAAACAATGGGGTTCATGATCTTCATTAGGTTTTCTTACTGATGTTAGTTGGTTGAATTCCAAAATAAACAATCCCTCAAAACATTTCTGGTTTGGAACACTTGTCTTTTGGACCCAAACACACTTTTTGACACAATGATCATTAGATTAACATTTATAACTAAATTACATAGTATATTTATCAAAACAAACATGTCGATGCACTATTTGAAAATTTAAAATGTGTTTAGTTTTTCATCACCCAAAGGACTCATTCATCTTAGTTTGCTTTTCGTACTCATGTGAAGTAGTTTATTTCCAAAATAATGAGTCCTCCTATTCACTTTATGCTAAACAAACTCCTTTGGTTGTTTCAAGCACTATTTTTCTTTTAATAACCATCAACTTATCTTTTTTCTCTTTATTAACAACTCTATACATCAAGAAGAAAATGTCCATATCTATACAATTCATTCAATAGAATCAAACAATGGGGTTCATGATCTTCATTAGGGTTTCTTATTGATGTTAATTGGTTGAATTCCAAAATAAACAATCCCTCAGAACATTTATGGTTTGGAACACTTGTCTTTTGGACCCAAACACACTTTTTGACACAATGATCATTAGATTAAAATTTATAACTAAATTACATAGTATATTTATCAAAACAAACATGTCTATGCACTATTGAAAATTTAAATGTGTTTAGCTTCATCACCCAAAGGACTCATTCATCTTAGTTTGCTTTTCGTACTAATGTGAAGTGGTTTATTTCGAAAATAATGAGTCCTTCTATTCACTTTATACTAAACATGCTCCTTTTGTTGTTACGAGCACTATTTTTGTTACAATAACCATGAAATAATCTTTTGTCCCCTTATTAACAACTCTATTCATCAAGAAGAAAATGTCCATATCTATACAATTCATTCAATACAATCAAACAATGGGGTTCATGATCTTCATTAGGTTTTCTTACTGATGTTAGTTGGTTGAATTCCAAAATAAACAATCCCTCAGAACATTTCTGGTTTGGGACACTTGTCTTTTGGACCCAAACACACTTTTTGACACAATGATCATGAGATTAACATTTATAACTAAATTACATAGTATATTAATTAAAACAAACATGTCGATGCACTATTGAAAATTTAAATGTGTTTAGTTTCATCACCCAAAGGACTCATTCATCTTAGTTTGCTTTTCGTACTAATGTGAAGTGGTTTATTTCCAAAATAATGAGTCCTTCTATTCACTTTATGCTAAACACGCTCCTTTTGTTGTTACGAGCACTATTTTTTTGTTGCAATAACCATGAAATTATCTTTTTTCTCCTTATTAACAACACTATTCATCAAGAAGAAAATGTCCATATCTTTACAATTCATTCAATACAATCAAACAATGGGGTTCATGATCTTCATTAGGTTTTCTTATTGATGTTAATTGGTTGAATTCCAAAATAAACAATCCCTCAGAACATTTCTGGTTTGGGACACTTGTCTTTTGGACCCAAACACACTTTTTGACACAATGATCATGAGATTAACATTTATAACTAAATTACATAGTATATTAATTAAAAACAAACATGTCGATGCACTATTGAAAATTTAAATGTGTTTAGTTTCATCACCCAAAGGACTCATTCATCTTAGTTTGCTTTTCGTACTAATGTGAAGTGGTTTATTTCCAAAATAATGAGTCCTTCTATTCACTTTATGCTAAACACGCTCCTTTTGTTGTTACGAGCACTATTTTTCTTTTAATAACCATGAAATTATCTTTTTTCTCCTTATTAACAACTCTATTCATCAAGAAGAAAATGTCCATATCTTTACAATTCATTCAATACAATCAAACAATGGGGTTCATGATCTTCATTAGTTTTTCTTATTGATGTTAATTGGTTGAATTCCAAAATAAACAATCCCTCAGAACATTTCTGGTTTGGGACACTTGTCTTTTGGACCCAAACACACTTTTTGACACAATGATCATGAGATTAAACATTTATAACTAAATTACATAGTATATTAATTAAAAACAAACATGTCGATGCACTATTGAAAATTTAAATGTGTTTAGTTTCATCACCCAAAGGACTCATTCATCTTAGTTTGCTTTTCGTACTAATGTGAAGTGGTTTATTTCCAAAATAATGAGTCCTTCTATTCACTTTATGCTAAACAACGCTCCTTTTGTTGTTACAAGCACTATTTTTCTTTTAATAACCATGAAATTATCTTTTTGCCTACTTATTAACAACTCTATTCATCAAGAAGAAAATGTCCATATCTTTACAATTCATTCAATACAATCAAACAATGGGGTTCATGATCTTCATTAGTTTTTCTTATTGATGTTAATTGGTTGAATTCCAAAATAAACAATCCCTCAGAACATTTCTGGTTTGGAACACTTGTCTTTTGGACCCAAACACACTTTTTGACACAATGATCATGAGATTAACATTTATAACTAAATTACATAGTATATTAATTAAAACAAACATGTCGATGCACTATTGAAAATTTAAATGTGTTTAGTTTCATCACCCAAAGGACTCATTCATCTTAGTTTGCTTTTTCGTACTAATGTGAAGTGGTTTATTTCCAAAATAATGAGTCCTTCTATTCACTTTATGCTAAACAAACTCCTTTTGTTGTTACAAGCACTATTTTTCTTTTAATAACCATGAAATTATCTTTTGCCTACTTATTAACAACTCTATACATCAAGAAGAAAATGTCCATATCTTTACAATTCATTCAATACAATCAAACAATGGGGTTCATGATCTTCATTAGTTTTTCTTATTGATGTTAATTGGTTGAATTCCAAAATAAACAATCCCTCAGAACATTTCTGGTTTGGAACACTTGTCTTTTGGACCCAAACACACTTTTTGACACAATGATCATGAGATTAACATTTATAACTAAATTACATAGTATATTAATTAAAACAAACATGTCGATGCACTATTGAAAATTTAAATGTGTTTAGTTTCATCACCCAAAGGACTCATTCATCTTAGTTTGCTTTTCGTACTAATGTGAAGTGGTTTTATTCCAAAAAATAATGAGTCCTTCTATTCACTTTATGCTAAACAAACTCCTTTTGTTGTTACGAGCACTATTTTTCTTTTAATAACCATGAAATTATCTTTTGCCTCCTTATTAACAACTCTATTCATCAAGAAGAAAAATGTCCATATCTTTACAATTCATTCAATACAATCAAACAATGGGGTTCATGATCTTCATTAGGTTTTCTTATTGATGTTAATTGGTTGAATTCCAAAATAAACAATCCCTCAGAACATTTCTGGTTTGGAACACTTGTCTTTTGGACCCAAACACACTTTTTGACACAATGATCATGAGATTAACATTTATAACTAAATTACATAGTATATTAATTAAAACAAACATGTCGATGCACTATTGAAAATTTAAATGTGTTTAGTTTCATCACCCAAAGGACTCATTCATCTTAGTTTGCTTTTCGTACTAATGTGAAGTGGTTTATTTCCAAAAATAATGAGTCCTTCTATTCACTTTATGCTAAACAAGCTCCTTTTGTTGTTACAAGCACTATTTTTCTTTTAATAACCATGAAATTATCTTTTTGTCCCCTTATTAACAACTCTATTTATCATCAAGAAGAAAATGTCCATATCTTTACAATTCATTCAATACAATCAAACAATGGGGTTCATGATCTTCATTAGGTTTTTCTTATTGATGTTAATTGGTTGAATTCCAAAATAAACAATCCCTCAGAAACATTTCTGGTTTGGAACACTTGTCTTTTGGACCCAAACACACTTTTTGACACAATGATCATGAGATTAACATTTATAACTAAATTACATAGTATATTAATTAAAACAAACATGTCGATGCACTATTGAAAATTTAAATGTGTTTAGTTTCATCACCCAAAGGACTCATTCATCTTAGTTTGCTTTTCGTACTAATGTGAAGTGGTTTATTTCCGAAATAATGAGTCCTTCTATTCACTTTATGCTAAACACGCTCCTTTTGTTGTTACGAGCACTATTTTTGTTGCAATAACCATGAAATTATCTTTTTTCTCCTTATTAACTACTCTATTCATCAAGAAGAAAATGTCCATATCTTTATAATTCATTCAATACAATCAAACAATGGGGTTCATGATCTTCATTATGTTTTTCTTATTGATGTTAATTGGTTGAATTCCAAAATAAACAATCCCTCAGAACATTTCTGGTTTGGGACACTTGTCTTTTGGACCCAAACACACTTTTTGACACAATGATCATGAGATTAACATTTATAACTAAATTACATAGTATATTAATTAAAACAAACATGTCGATGCACTATTGAAAATTTAAATGTGTTTAGTTTCATCACCCAAAGGACTCATTCATCTTAGTTTGCTTTTCGTACTAATGTGAAGTGGTTTATTTCCAAAATAATGAGTCCTTCTATTCACTTTATGCTAAACACGCTCCTTTTGTTGTTTACAAGCACTATTTTTCTTTTAATAACCATGAAATTATCTTTTTTCCCCTTATTAACAACTCTATTCATCAAGAAGAAAATGTCCATATCTTTACAATTCATTCAATACAATCAAACAATGGGGTTCATGATCTTCATTAGGTTTTCTTATTGATGTTAATTGGTTGAATTCCAAAATAAACAATCCCTCAGAAACATTTCTGGTTTGGGACACTTGTCTTTTGGACCCAAACACACTTTTTGACACAATGATCATGAGATTAACATTTATAACTAAATTACATAGTATATTAATTAAAACAAACATGTCGATGCACTATTGAAAATTTAAATGTGTTTAGTTTCATCACCCAAAGGACTCATTCATCTTAGTTTGCTTTTCGTACTAATGTGAAGTGGTTTATTTCCGAAATAATGAGTCCTTCTATTCACTTTATGCTAAACACGCTCCTTTTGTTGTTACGAGCACTATTTTTGTTGCAATAACCATGAAATTATCTTTTTTCTCCTTATTAACTACTCTATTCATCAAGAAGAAAATGTCCATATCTTTACAATTCATTCAATACAATCAAACAATGGGGTTCATGATCTTCATTAGGGTTTCTTATTGATGTTAATTGGTTGAATTCCAAAATAAACAATCCCTCAGAACATTTCTGGTTTGGAACACTTGTCTTTTGGACCCAAACACACTTTTTGACACAATGATCATGAGATTAACATTTATAACTAAATTACATAGTATATTAATTAAAACAAACATGTCGATGCACTATTGAAAATTTAAATGTGTTTTAGTTTCATCACCCAAAGGACTCATTCATCTTAGTTTGCTTTTCGTACTAATGTGAAGTGGTTTATTTCCAAAATAATGAGTCCTTCTATTCACTTTATGCTAAACAACGCTCCTTTTGTTGTTACAAGCACTATTTTTCTTTTAATAACCATGAAATTATCTTTTGCCTACTTATTAACAACTCTATACATCAAGAAGAAAATGTCCATATCTTTACAATTCATTCAATACAATCAAACAATGGGGTTCATGATCTTCATTAGTTTTTCTTATTGATGTTAATTGGTTGAATTCCAAAAATAAACAATCCCTCAGAACATTTCTGGTTTGGAACACTTGTCTTTTGGACCCAAACACACTTTTTGACACAATGATCATGAGATTAACATTTATAACTAAATTACATAGTATATTAATTAAAACAAACATGTCGTCGATGCACTATTGAAAATTTAAATGTGTTTAGTTTCATCACCCAAAGGACTCATTCATCTTAGTTTGCTTTTCGTACTAATGTGAAGTGGTTTATTTCCAAAATAATGAGTCCTTCTATTCACTTTATGCTAAACAAACTCCTTTTGTTGTTACAAGCACTATTTTTCTTGTAATAACCATGAAATAATCTTTTGTCCCCTTATTAACAACTCTATTCATCAAGAAGAAAATGTCCATATCTTTACAATTCATTCAATACAATCAAACAATGGGGTTCATGATCTTCATTAGGTTTTTTCTTATTGATGTTAATTGGTTGAATTCCAAAATAAACAATCCCTCAGAACATTTCTGGTTTGGAACACTTGTCTTTTGGACCCAAAAACACACTTTTTGACACAATGATCATGAGATTAACATTTATAACTAAATTACATAGTATATTAATTAAAACAAACATGTCGATGCACTATTGAAAATTTAAATGTGTTTAGTTTCATCACCCAAAGGACTCATTCATCTTAGTTTGCTTTTCGTACTAATGTGAAGTGGTTTATTTCCAAAATAATGAGTCCTTCTATTCACTTTATGCTAAACAAACTCCTTTTGTTGTTACAAGCACTATTTTTCTTTTAATAACCATGAAATTATCTTTTTTCTACTTATTAACAACTCTATTCATCAAGAAGAAAATGTCCATATCTTTACAATTCATTCAATACAATCAAACAATGGGGTTCATGATCTTCATTAGGTTTTCTTATTGATGTTAATTGGTTGAATTCCAAAATAAACAATCCCTCAGAACATTTCTGGTTTGGGACACTTGTCTTTTGGACCCAAACACACTTTTTGACACAATGATCATGAGATTAACATTTATAACTAAATTACATAGTATATTAATTAAAACAAACATGTCGATGCACTATTGAAAATTTAAATGTGTTTAGTTTCATCACCCAAAGGACTCATTCATCTTAGTTTGCTTTTCGTACTAATGTGAAGTGGTTTATTTCCGAAATAATGAGTCCTTCTATTCACTTTATGCTAAAACAATGCTCCTTTTGTTGTTACGAGCACTATTTTTCTTGCAATAACCATGAAATTATCTTTTTTCTCCTTATTAACAACTCTATTCATCAAGAAGAAAATGTCCATATCTTTACAATTCATTCAATACAATCAAACAATGGGGTTCATGATCTTCATTAGGGTTTCTTATTGATGTTAATTGGTTGAATTCCAAAATAAACAATCCCTCAGAACATTTCTGGTTTGGAACACTTGTCTTTTGGACCCAAACACACTTTTTGACACAATGATCATTAGATTAACATTTATAACTAAATTACATAGTATATTTATCAAAAACAAACATGTCGATGCACTATTGAAAAATTTAAATGTGTTTAGTTTCATCACCCAAAGGACTCATTCATCTTAGTTTGCTTTTCGTACTAATGTGAAGTGGTTTATTTCCAAAATAATGAGTCCTTCTATTCACTTTATGCTAAACACGCTCCTTTTGTTGTTACAAGCACTATTTTTCTTGTAATAACCATGAAATAATCTTTTGTCCCCTTATTAACAACTCTATTCATCAAGAAGAAAATGTCCATATCTTTACAATTCATTCAATACAATCAAACAATGGGGTTCATGATCTTCATTAGGTTTTCTTATTGATGTTAATTGGTTGAATTCCAAAATAAACAATCCCTCAGAACATTTCTGGTTTGGGACACTTGTCTTTTGGACCCAAACACACTTTTTGACACAATGATCATGAGATTAACATTTATAACTAAATTACATAGTATATTAATTAAAACAAACATGTCGATGCACTATTGAAAATTTAAATGTGTTTAGTTTCATCACCCAAAGGACTCATTCATCTTAGTTTGCTTTTCGTACTAATGTGAAGTGGTTTATTTCCAAAATAATGAGTCCTTCTATTCACTTTATGCTAAACAAACTCCTTTTGTTGTTACGAGCACTATTTTTCTTGCAATAACCATGAAATTATCTTTTTTCTCCTTATTAACTACTCTATTCATCAAGAAGAAAATGTCCATATCTTTACAATTCATTCAATACAATCAAACAATGGGGTTCATGATCTTCATTAGGGTTTCTTATTGATGTTAATTGGTTGAATTCCAAAATAAAAACAATCCCTCAGAACATTTCTGGTTTGGGACACTTGTCTTTTGGACCCAAACACACTTTTTGACACAATGATCATGAGATTAACATTTATAACTAAATTACATAGTATATTAATTAAAACAAACATGTCGATGCACTATTGAAAATTTAAATGTGTTTAGTTTCATCACCCAAAGGACTCATTCATCTTAGTTTGCTTTTCGTACTAATGTGAAGTGGTTTATTTCCAAAATAATGAGTCCTTCTATTCACTTTATGCTAAACACGCTCCTTTTGTTGTTACGAGCACTATTTTTGTTGCAATAACCATGAAATTATCTTTTTTCTCCTTATTAACAACTCTATTCATCAAGAAGAAAATGTCCATATCTTTACAATTCATTCAATACAATCAAACAATGGGGTTCATGATCTTCATTAGGTTTTCTTATTGATGTTAATTGGTTGAATTCCAAAATAAACAATCCCTCAGAACATTTCTGGTTTGGGACACTTGTCTTTTGGACCCAAACACACTTTTTGACACAATGATCATGAGATTAACATTTATAACTAAATTACATAGTATATTAATTAAAACAAACATGTCGATGCACTATTGAAAATTTAAATGTGTTTAGTTTCATCACCCAAAGGACTCATTCATCTTAGTTTGCTTTTCGTACTAATGTGAAGTGGTTTATTTCCAAAATAATGAGTCCTTCTATTCACTTTATGCTAAACAAGCTCCTTTTGTTGTTACGAGCACTATTTTTGTTGCAATAACCATGAAATTATCTTTTTTTCTACTTATTAACTACTCTATTCATCAAGAAGAAAATGTCCATATCTTTACAATTCATTCAATACAATCAAACAATGGGGTTCATGATCTTCATTAGGTTTCTTATTGATGTTAATTGGTTGAATTCCAAAATAAACAATCCCTCAGAACATTTCTGGTTTGGGAACACTTGTCTTTTGGACCCAAACACACTTTTTGACACAATGATCATGAGATTAACATTTATAACTAAATTACATAGTATATTAATTAAAACAAAACATGTCGATGCACTATTGAAAATTTAAATGTGTTTTAGTTTCATCACCCAAAGGACTCATTCATCTTAGTTTGCTTTTCGTACTAATGTGAAGTGGTTTATTTCCAAAATAATGAGTCCTTCTATTCACTTTATGCTAAAACAAACTCCTTTTGTTGTTACGAGCACTATTTTTCTTTTAATAACCATGAAATTATCTTTTTTCTCCTTATTAACAACTCTATTCATCAAGAAGAAAATGTCCATATCTTTACAATTCATTCAATACAATCAAACAATGGGGTTCATGATCTTCATTAGTTTTTCTTATTGATGTTAATTGGTTGAATTCCAAAATAAACAATCCCTCAGAACATTTCTGGTTTGGAACACTTGTCTTTTGGACCCAAAACACACTTTTTGACACAATGATCATGAGATTAACATTTATAACTAAATTACATAGTATATTAATTAAAACAAACATGTCGATGCACTATTGAAAATTTAAATGTGTTTAGTTTCATCACCCAAAGGACTCATTCATCTTAGTTTGCTTTTCGTACTAATGTGAAGTGGTTTATTTCCAAAATAATGAGTCCTTCTATTCACTTTATGCTAAACAAACTCCTTTTTTGTTGTTACAAGCACTATTTTTCTTTTAATAACCATGAAATTATCTTTTGCCTACTTATTAACAACTCTATTCATCAAGAAGAAAATGTCCATATCTTTACAATTCATTCAATACAATCAAACAATGGGGTTCATGATCTTCATTAGTTTTTCTTATTGATGTTAATTGGTTGAATTCCAAAATAAACAATCCCTCAGAACATTTCTGGTTTGGAACACTTGTCTTTTGGACCCAAACACACTTTTTGACACAATGATCATGAGATTAACATTTATAACTAAATTACATAGTATATTAATTAAAACAAACATGTCGATGCACTATTGAAAATTTAAATGTGTTTAGTTTCATCACCCAAAGGACTCATTCATCTTAGTTTGCTTTTCGTACTAATGTGAAGTGGTTTATTTCCAAAATAATGAGTCCTTCTATTCACTTTATGCTAAACAAACTCCTTTTGTTGTTACGAGCACTATTTTTCTTTTAATAACCATGAAATTATCTTTTGCCTACTTATTAACAACTCTATTCATCAAGAAGAAAATGTCCATATCTTTACAATTCATTCAATACAATCAAACAATGGGGTTCATGATCTTCATTTGTTTTTCTTATTGATGTTAATTGGTTGAATTCCAAAATAAACAATCCCTCAGAACATTTCTGGTTTGGAACACTTGTCTTTTGGACCCAAACACACTTTTTGACACAATGATCATGAGATTAACATTTATAACTAAATTACATAGTATATTAATTAAAACAAACATGTCGATGCACTATTGAAAAATTTAAATGTGTTTAGTTTCATCACCCAAAGGACTCATTCATCTTAGTTTGCTTTTCGTACTAATGTGAAGTGGTTTATTTCCAAAATAATGAGTCCTTCTATTCACTTTATGCTAAACAAGCTCCTTTTGTTGTTACAAGCACTATTTTTCTTGCAATAACCATGAAATTATCTTTTGTCTCCTTATTAACAACTCTATTCATCAAGAAGAAAATGTCCATATCTTTATAATTCATTCAATACAATCAAACAATGGGGTTCATGATCTTCATTTAGGTTTTCTTATTGATGTTAATTGGTTGAATTCCAAAATAAACAATCCCTCAGAACATTTCTGGTTTGGAACACTTGTCTTTTGGACCCAAACACACTTTTTGACACAATGATCATGAGATTAACATTTATAACTAAATTACATAGTATATTAATTAAAACAAACATGTCGATGCACTATTGAAAATTTAAATGTGTTTAGTTTCATCACCCAAAGGACTCATTCATCTTAGTTTGCTTTTCGTACTAATGTGAAGTGGTTTATTTCCGAAATAATGAGTCCTTCTATTCACTTTATGCTAAACACGCTCCTTTTGTTGTTACGAGCACTATTTTTGTTGCAATAACCATGAAATTATCTTTTTCTCCTTATTAACTACTCTATTCATCAAGAAGAAAATGTCCATATCTTTATAATTCATTCAATACAATCAAACAATGGGGTTCATGATCTTCATTAGGGTTTCTTATTGATGTTAATTGGTTGAATTCCAAAATAAACAATCCCTCAGAACATTTCTGGTTTGGGACACTTGTCTTTTGGACCCAAACACACTTTTTGACACAATGATCATGAGATTAACATTTATAACTAAATTACATAGTATATTAATTAAAACAAACATGTCGATGCACTATTGAAAATTTAAATGTGTTTAGTTTCATCACCCAAAGGACTCATTCATCTTAGTTTGCTTTTCGTACTAATGTGAAGTGGTTTATTTCCGAAATAATGAGTCCTTCTATTCACTTTATGCTAAACACGCTCCTTTTGTTGTTACGAGCACTATTTTTGTTGCAATAACCATGAAATTATCTTTTTTCTCCTTATTAACTACTCTATTCATCAAGAAGAAAATGTCCATATCTTTACAATTCATTCAATACAATCAAACAATGGGGTTCATGATCTTCATTAGGTTTTCTTATTGATGTTAATTGGTTGAATTCCAAAATAAACAATCCCTCAGAACATTTCTGGTTTGGAACACTTGTCTTTTGGACCCAAACACACTTTTTGACACAATGATCATTAGATTAACATTTATAACTAAATTACATAGTATATTTATCAAAACAAACATGTCGATGCACTATTGAAAATTTAAATGTGTTTAGTTTCATCACCCAAAGGACTCATTCATCTTAGTTTGCTTTTCGTACTAATGTGAAGTGGTTTATTTCCAAAATAATGAGTCCTTCTATTCACTTTATGCTAAACAAGCTCCTTTCATTGTTACAAGGACTATTTTTCTTGTAATAACCATGAAATAATCTTTTGTCCCCTTATTAACAACCCTATTCATCAAGAAGAAAATGTCCATATCTATACAATTCATTCAATACAATCAAACAATGGGGTTCATGATCTTCATTAGGTTTTCTTATTGATGTTAATTGGTTGAATTCCAAAATAAACAATCCCTCAGAACATTTCTGGTTTGGAACACTTGTCTTTTGGACCCAAACACACTTTTTGACACAATGATCATGAGATTAACATTTATAACTAAATTACATAGTATATTAATTAAAACAAACATGTCGATGCACTATTGAAAATTTACATGTGTTTAGTTTCATCACCCAAAGGACTCATTCATCTTAGTTTGCTTTTCGTACTAATGTGAAGTGGTTTATTTCCGAAATAATGAGTCCTTCTATTCACTTTATGCTAAACACGCTCCTTTTGTTGTTACGAGCACTATTTTTGTTGCAATAACCATGAAATTATCTTTTTTCTCCTTATTAACTACTCTATTCATCAAGAAGAAAATGTCCATATCTTTATAATTCATTCAATACAATCAAACAATGGGGTTCATGATCTTCATTAGGGTTTCTTATTGATGTTAATTGGTTGAATTCCAAAATAAACAATCCCTCAGAACATTTTTGGTTTGGGAGACTTGTCTTTTGGACCCAAACACACTTTTTGACACAATGATCATGAGATTAACATTTATAACTAAATTACATAGTATATTAATTAAAACAAACATGTCGATGCACTATTGAAAATTTAAATGTGTTTAGTTTCATCACCCAAAGGACTCATTCATCTTAGTTTGCTTTTTGTACTAATGTGAAGTGGTTTATTTCCAAAATAATGAGTCCTTCTATTCACTTTATGCTAAACACGCTCCTTTTGTTGTTACGAGCACTATTTTTCTTGCAATAACCATGAAATTATCTTTTTTCTCCTTATTAACTACTCTATTCATCAAGAAGAAAATGTCCATATCTTTACAATTCATTCAATACAATCAAACAATGGGGTTCATGATCTTCATTAGGTTTTTCTTATTGATGTTAATTGGTTGAATTCCAAAATAAACAATCCCTCAGAACATTTCTGGTTTTGGGACACTTGTCTTTTGGACCCAAAACACACTTTTTGACACAATGATCATGAGATTAACATTTATAACTAAATTACATAGTATATTAATTAAAACAAACATGTCGATGCACTATTGAAAATTTAAATGTGTTTAGTTTCATCACCCAAAGGACTCATTCATCTTAGTTTGCTTTTCGTACTAATGTGAAGTGGTTTATTTCCAAAATAATGAGTCCTTCTATTCACTTTATGCTAAACAAACTCCTTTTGTTGTTACAAGCACTATTTTTCTTTTAATAACCATGAAATTATCTTTTGCCTACTTATTAACAACTCTATTCATCAAGAAGAAAATGTCCATATCTTTACAATTCATTCAATACAATCAAACAATGGGGTTCATGATCTTCATTAGGGTTTTCTTATTGATGTTAATTGGTTGAATTCCAAAATAAACAATCCCTCAGAACATTTCTGGTTTGGAACACTTGTCTTTTGGACCCAAACACACTTTTTGACACAATGATCATGAGATTAACATTTATAACTAAATTACATAGTATATTAATTAAAACAAACATGTCGATGCACTATTGAAAATTTAAATGTGTTTAGTTTCATCACCCAAAGGACTCATTCATCTTAGTTTCTTTTTCGTACTACTGTGAAGTGGTTTATTTCCAAAATAATGAGTCCTTCTATTCACTTTATGCTAAACAAACTCCTTTTGTTGTTACAAGCACTATTTTTTTTTTAATAACCATGAAATTATCTTTTGCCTACTTATTAACAACTCTATTCATCAAGAAGAAAATGTCCATATCTTTACAATTCATTCAATACAATCAAACAATGGGGTTCATGATCTTCATTAGTTTTTCTTATTGATGTTAATTGGTTGAATTCCAAAATAAACAATCCCTCAGAACATTTCTGGTTTGGAACACTTGTCTTTTGGACCCAAACACACTTTTTGACACAATGATCATGAGATTAACATTTATAACTAAATTACATAGTATATTAATTAAAACAAACATGTCGATGCACTATTGAAAATTTAAATGTGTTTAGTTTCATCACCCAAAGGACTCATTCATCTTAGTTTGCTTTTCGTACTAATGTGAAGTGGTTTATTTTCCAAAATAATGAGTCCTTCCTATTCACTTTATGCTAAACAAGCTCCTTTCATTGTTACAAGCACTATTTTTCTTGTAATAACCATGAAATAATCTTTTGTCCCCTTATTAACAACCCTATTCATCAAGAAGAAAATGTCCATATCTATACAATTCATTCAATACAATCAAACAATGGGGTTCATGATCTTCATTAGGTTTTCTTATTGATGTTAATTGGTTGAATTCCAAAATAAACAATCCCTCAGAACATTTCTGGTTTGGAACACTTGTCTTTTGGACCCAAACACACTTTTTGACACAATGATCATTAGATTAACATTTATAACTAAATTACATAGTATATTTAATTAAAACAAACATGTCGATGCACTATTGAAAATTTAAATGTGTTTAGTTTCATCACCCAAAGGACTCATTCATCTTAGTTTGTTTTTCGTACTAATGTGAAGTGGTTTATTTCCAAAATAATGAGTCCTTCTATTCACTTTATGCTAAACAAACTCCTTTTGTTGTTACAAGCACTATTTTTCTTTTAATAACCATGAAATTATCTTTTGCCTACTTATTAACAACTCTATTCATCAAGAAGAAAATGTCCATATCTTTACAATTCATTCAATACAATCAAACAATGGGGTTCATGATCTTCATTAGGGTTTTTCTTATTGATGTTAATTGGTTGAATTCCAAAATAAACAATCCCTCAGAACATTTCTGGTTTGGGACACTTGTCTTTTGGACCCAAACACACTTTTTGACACAATGATCATGAGATTAACATTTATAACTAAATTACATAGTATATATTTAATTAAAACAAACATGTCGATGCACTATTGAAAATTTAAATGTGTTTAGTTTCATCACCCAAAGGACTCATTCATCTTAGTTTGCTTTTCGTACTAATGTGAAGTGGTTTATTTCCAAAATAATAAGAGTCCTTCTATTCACTTTATGCTAAACAAACTCCTTTTGTTGTTACAAGCACTATTTTTCTTTTAATAACCATGAAATTATCTTTTTGCCTACTTATTAACAACTCTATTCATCAAGAAGAAAATGTCCATATCTTTACAATTCATTCAATACAATCAAACAATGGGGTTCATGATCTTCATTAGGTTTTCTTATTGATTTTAATTGGTTGAATTCCAAAATAAACAATCCCTCAGAACATTTCTGGTTTGGAAACACTTGTCTTTTGGACCCAAACACACACTTTTTGACACAATGATCATGAGATTAACATTTATAACTAAATTACATAGTATATTAATTAAAACAAACATGTCGATGCACTATTGAAATTTTAAATGTGTTTAGTTTCATCACCCAAAGGACTCATTCATCTTAGTTTGCTTTTCGTACTAATGTGAAGTGGTTTATTTCCGAAATAATGAGTCCTTCTATTCACTTTATGCTAAACACGCTCCTTTTGTTGTTACGAGCACTATTTTTGTTTAATAACCATGAAATTATCTTTTTTCTCCTTATTAACAACTCTATTCATCAAGAAGAAAATGTCCATATCTTTACAATTCATTCAATACAATCAAACAATGGGGTTCATGATCTTCATTAGGGTTTCTTATTGATGTTAATTGGTTGAATTCCAAAATAAACAATCCCTCAGAACATTTCTGGTTTGGGACACTTGTCTTTTGGACCCAAACACACTTTTTGACACAATGATCATTAGATTAACATTTATAACTAAATTACATAGTATATTTATTAAAACAAACATGTCGATGCACTATTGAAAATTTAAATGTGTTTAGTTTCATCACCCAAAGGACTCATTCATCTTAGTTTGCTTTTCGTACTAATGTGAAGTGGTTTATTTCCAAAATAATGAGTCCTTCTATTCACTTTATGCTAAACAAGCTCCTTTTCATTTGTTACAAGGACTATTTTTCTTGTAATAACCATGAAATAATCTTTTGTCCCCTTATTAACAACCCTATTCATCAAGAAGAAAATGTCCATATCTATACAATTCATTCAATACAATCAAACAATGGGGTTCATGATCTTCATTAGGTTTTCTTATTGATGTTAATTGGTTGAATTCCAAAATAAACAATCCCTCAGAACATTTCTGGTTTGGGACACTTGTCTTTTGGACCCAAACACACTTTTTGACACAATGATCATTAGATTAACATTTATAACTAAATTACATAGTATATTAATTAAAACAAACATGTCGATGCACTATTGAAAATTTAAATGTGTTTAGTTTCATCACCCAAAGGACTCATTCATCTTAGTTTGCTTTTCGTACTAATGTGAAGTGGTTTATTTCCAAAATAATGAGTCCTTCTATTCACTTTATGCTAAACAAACTCCTTTTGTTGTTACAAGCACTATTTTTCTTTTAATAACCATGAAATTATCTTTTGCCTACTTATTAACAACTCTATTCATCAAGAAGAAAATGTCCATATCTATACAATTCGTTCAATACAATCAAACAATGGGGTTCATGATCTTCATTAGGGTTTATTATTGATGTTAATTGGTTGAATTCCAAAATAAACAATCCCTCAGAACATTTTTGGTTTGGGACACTTGTCTTTTGGACCCAAACACACTTTTTGACACAATGATCATGAGATTAACATTTATAACTAAATTACATAGTATATTAATTAAAACAAACATGTCGATGCACTATTGAAAATTTAAATGTGTTTAGTTTCATCACCCAAAGGACTCATTCATCTTAGTTTGCTTTTCGTACTAATGTGAAGTGGTTTATTTCCAAAATAATGAGTCCTTCTATTCACTTTATGCTAAACACGCTCCTTTTGTTGTTACGAGCACTATTTTTCTTGCAATAACCATGAAATTATCTTTTTTCACCTCATTAACTACTCTATTCATCAAGAAGAAAATGTCCATATCTTTACAATTCATTCAATACAATCAAACAATGGGGTTCATGATCTTCATTAGGGTTTCTTATTGATGTTAATTTGTTGAATTCCAAAATAAACAATCCATCAAAACATTTCTGGTTTGGGACACTTGTCTTTTGGACCCAAACACACTTTTTGACACAATAATCATTAGATTAACATTTATAACTAAATTACATAGTATATTTATCAAAACAAACATGTCGATGCACTATTGAAAATTTAAATGTGTTTAGTTTCATCACCCAAAGGACTCATTCATCTTAGTTTGCTTTTCGTACTAATGTGAAGTGGTTTATTTCCAAAATAATGAGTCCTCCTATTCTCTTTATGCTAAACAAGCTCCTTTCATTGTTATAAGGACTATTTTTCTTGTAATAACCATGAAATAATCTTTTGTCCCCTTATTAACAACCCTATTCATCAAGAAGAAAATGTCCATATCTATACAATTCATTCAATACAATCAAACAATGGGGTTCATGATCTTCATTAGGTTTTCTTATTGATGTTAATTGGTTGAATTCCAAAATAAACAATCCCTCAGAACATTTCTGGTTTGGAACACTTGTCTTTTGGACCCAAACACACTTTTTGACACAATGATCATTAGATTAACATTTATAACTAAATTACATAGTATATTTATCAACACAAACATGTCGATGCACTATTGAAATTTTAAATGTGTTTAGTTTCATCACCCAAAGGACTCATTCATCTTAGTTTGCTTTTCGTACTAATGTGAAGTGGTTTATTTCTGAAATAATGAGTCCTTCTATTCACTTTATGCTAAACACGCTCCTTTTGTTGTTACGAGCACTATTTTTGTTGCAATAACCATGAAATTATCTTTTTTATCCTTATTAACAACTCTATTCATCAAGAAGAAAATGTTCATATCTATACAATTCATTCAATACAATTAAACAATGGGGTTCATGATCTTCATTAGTTTTCTTATTGATGTTAATTGGTTGAATTCCAAAATAAAACAATCCATCAGAACATTTCTGGTTTGGGACACTTGTCTTTTGGACCAAAAACACACTTTTGACACAATGATCATTAGATTAACATTTATAACTAAATTACATAGTATATTTATCAAAACAAACATGTCGATGCACTATTAAAAATTTAAATGTGTTTAGTTTCATCACCCAAAGGACTCATTCATCTTAGTTTGCTTTTCGTACTAATATGAAGTGGTTTATTTCCAAAATAATGAGTCCTCCTATTCTCTTTATGCTAAACAAGCTCCTTTCATTGTTACAAGGACTATTTTTTTTCTTGTAATAACCATGAAATAATCTTTTGTCCCCTTATTAACAGCCCTATTCATCAAGAAGAAAATGTCCATATCTATACAATTCATTCAATACAATCAAACAATGGGGTTCATGATCTTCATTACGTTTTCTTATTGATGTTAATTGGTTGAATTCCAAAATAAACAATCCCTCAGAACATTTCTGGTTTGGAACACTTGTCTTTTGGACCCAAAACACACTTTTTGACACAATGATCATTAGATTAACATTTATAACTAATTATTACATAGTATATTAATTAAAACAAACATGTCGATGCACTATTGAAAATTTAAATGTGTTTAGTTTCATCACCCAAAGGACTCATTCATCTTAGTTTGCTTTTCGTACTAATGTGAAGTGGTTTTATTTCCAAAATAATGAGTCCTTCTATTCACTTTATGCTAAACAAACTCCTTTTGTTGTTACAAGCACTATTTTTCTTTTAATAACCATGAAATTATCTTTTGCCTACTTATTAACAACACTATACATCAAGAAGAAAATGTCCATATCTTTACAATTCATTCAATACAATCAAACAATGGGGTTCATGATCTTCATTACGTTTTCTTATTGATGTTAATTGGTTGAATTCCAAAATAAAAAATCCCTCAGAACATTTCTGGTTTGGAACACTTGTCTTTTGGACCCAAACACACTTTTTGACACAATGATCATTAGATTAATATTTATAACTAAATTACATAGTATATTTATCAAAACAAACATGTCGATGCACTATTGAAAATTTAAATGTGTTTAGTTTCATCACCCAAAGGACTCATTCATCTTAGTTTGCTTTTCGTACTAATGTGAAGTGGTTTATTTCCAAAATAATGAGTCCTCCTATTCTCTTTATGCTAAACAAGCTCCTTTCATTGTTACAAGGACTATTTTTCTTGTAATAACCATGAAATAATCTTTTGTCCCCTTATTAACAACCCTATTCATCAAGAAGAAAATGTCCATATCTATACAATTCATTCAATACAATCAAACAATGGGGTTCATGATCTTCATTACGTTTTCTTATTGATGTTAATTGGTTGAATTCCAAAATAAAAAATCCCTCAGAACATTTCTGGTTTGGAACACTTGTCTTTTGGACCCAAACACACTTTTTGACACAATGATCATTAGATTAACATTTATAACTAAATACCATAGTATATTAATTAAAACAAACATGTCGATGCACTATTGAAAATTTAAATGTGTTTAGTTTCATCACCCAAAGGACTCATTCATCTTAGTTTGCTTTTCGTACTAATGTGAAGTGGTTTATTTCCAAAATAATGAGTCCTTCTATTCACTTTATGCTAAACAAACTCCTTTTGTTGTTACAAGCACTATTTTTCTTTTAATAACCATGAAATTATCTTTTGCCTACTTATTAACAACACTATACATCAAGAAGAAAATGTCCATATCTTTACAATTCATTCAATACAATCAAACAATGGGGTTCATGATCTTCATTAGTTTTTCTTATTGATGTTAATTGGTTGAATTCCAAAATAAACAATCCCTCAGAACATTTCTGGTTTGGAACACTTGTCTTTTGGACCCAAACACACTTTTTGACACAATGATCATGAGATTAACATTTATAACTAAATTACATAGTATATTTATCAAAACAAACATGTCGATGCACTATTGAAATTTTAAATGTGTTTAGTTTCATCACCCAAAGGACTCATTCATCTTAGTTTGCTTTTCGTACTAATGTGAAGTGGTTTATTTCTGAAATAATGAGTCCTTCTATTCACTTTATGCTAAACACGCTCCTTTTGTTGTTACGAGCACTATTTTTGTTGCAATAACCATGAAATTATCTTTTTTATCCTTATTAACAACTCTATTCATCAAGAAGAAAATGTCCATATCTATACAATTCATTCAATACAATTACACAATGGGGTTCATGATCTTCATTAGGGTTTCTTATTGGTGTTAATTGGTTGAATTCCAAAATAAAAAATCCATCAGAACATTTCTGGTTTGGGACACTTGTCTTTTGGACCCAAACACACTTTTTGACACAATGATCATTAGATTAATATTTATAACTAATTTACATAGTATATTTATCAAAACAAACATGTCGATGCACTATTGAAAATTTAAATGTGTTTAGTTTCATCACCAAAAGGACTCATTCATCTTAGTTTGCTTTTCGTACTAATATGAAGTGGTTTATTTCCAAAATAATGAGTCCTCCTATTCTCTTTATGCTAAACAAGCTCCTTTCATTGTTACAAGGACTATTTTTCTTGTAATAACCATGAAATAATCTTTTGTCCCCTTATTAACAGCCCTATTCATCAAGAAGAAAATGTCCATATCTATACAATTCATTTAATACAATCAAACAATGGGGTTGATGATGTTCATTAGATTTTCTTATTGATGTTAATTGGTTGAATTCCAAAATAAACAATCCCTCAGAACATTTCTGGTTTGGAACACTTCTCTTTTGGACTCAAACACACTTTTTGACACAATGATCATTAGATTAACATTTATAACTAAATTCCATAGTATATTTATCAACACAAACATGTCGATGCACTATTGAAATTTTAAATGTGTTTAGTTTCTTCACCCAAAGGACTCATTCATCTTAGTTTGCTTTTCGTACAAATGTGAAGTGGTTTATTTCCAAAATAATGAGTCCTCCTATTCTCTTTATGCTAAACAAGCTCCTTTTGTTGTTACGAGGACTATTTTTCTTGTAATAACCATGAAATAATCTTTTGTCCCCTTATTAACAACTCTATTCATCAAGAAGAAAATGTCCATATCTATACAATTCATTCAATACAATCAAACAATGGGTTTCATGATCTTCATTACGTTTTCTTATTGATGTTAATTGGTTGAATTCCAAAATAAAAAATCCCTCAGAACATTTCTGGTTTGGAACACTTGTCTTTTGGACCCAAACACACTTTTTGACACAATGATCATTAGATTAACATTTATAACTAAATTACATAGTATATTAATTAAAAACAAACATGTCGATGCACTATTGAAAATTTAAATGTGTTTAGTTTCATCACCCAAAGGACTCATTCATCTTAGTTTGCTTTTTCGTACTAATGTGAAGTGGTTTATTTCCAAAAATAATGAGTCCTTCTATTCACTTTATGCTAAACAAACTCCTTTTGTTGTTACAAGCACTATTTTTCTTTTATTAACCATGAAATTATCTTTTTTGCCTACTTATTAACAACACTACTATACATCAAGAAGAAAATGTCCATATCTTTACAATTCATTCAATACAATCAAACAATGGGGTTCATGATCTTCATTAGTTTTTCTTATTGATGTTAATTGGTTGAATTTCCAAAATAAACAATCCCTCAGAACATTTCTGGTTTGGAACACTTGTCTTTTGGACCCAAACACACTTTTTGACACAATGATCATGAGATTAACATTTATAACTAAATTACATAGTATATTAATTAAAACAAACTTGTCGATGCACTATTGAAAAATTTACATGTGTTTAGTTTCATCACCCAAAGGACTCATTCATCTTAGTTTGCTTTTCGTACTAATGTGAAGTGGTTTATTTCCGAAATAATGAGTCCTTCTATTCACTTTATGCTAAACACGCTCCTTTTGTTGTTACGAGCACTATTTTTGTTGCAATAACCATGAAATTATCTTTTTTCTCCTTATTAACTACTCTATTCATCAAGAAGAAAATGTCCATATCTTTATAATTCATTCAATACAATCAAACAATGGGGTTCATGATCTTCATTAGGGTTTTCTTATTGATGTTAATTGGTTGAATTCCCAAATAAACAATCCCTCAGAACATTTTTGGTTTGGGGGGGAACACTTGTCTTTTGGACCCAAACACACTTTTTGACACAATGATCATGAGATTAACATTTATAACTAAATTTACATAGTATATTAATTAAAACAAAACATGTCGATGCACTATTGAAAATTTAAATGTGTTTAGTTTCATCACCCAAAGGACTCATTCATCTTAGTTTGCTTTTCGTACTAATGTGAAGTGGTTTATTTCCAAAATAATGAGTCCTCCTATTCTCTTTATGCTAAACAAGCTCCTTTCATTGTTACAAGGACTATTTTTGTTGCAATAACCATGAAATTATCTTTTTTATCCTTATTAACAACTCTATTCATCAAGAAGAAAATGTCCATATCTATACAATTCATTCAATACAATCAAACAATGGCGTTCATGATCTTCATTAGGATTTCTTATTGATGTTAATTGGTTGAATTCCAAAATAAACAATCCCTCAGAACATTTCTGGTTTGGAACACTTGTCTTTTGGACCCAAACACACTTTTTGACACAATGATCATTAGATTAACATTTATAACTAAATTACATAGTATATTTTCAAAACAAACATGTCGATGCACTATTGAAAAATTTAAATGTGTTTAGTTTCATCACCCAAAGGACTCATTCATCTTAGTTTGCTTTTCGTACTAATGTGAAGTGGTTTATTTCCAAAATAATGAGTCCTCCTATTCTCTTTATGCTAAACAAGCTACTTTCATTGTTATAAGCAAGACTATTTTTTCTTGTAATAACCATGAAATGAAATCTTTTGTCCCCTTATTAACAACTTCTATTCATCAAGAAGAAAATGTCCATATCTATACAATTCATTCAATACAATCAAACAATGGGGTTCATGATCTTCATTAGGTTTTCTTATTGATGTTAATTGGTTGAATTCCAAAAATAAACAATCCCTCAGAACATTTCTGGTTTGGAACACTTGTCTTTTGGACCCCAAACACACTTTTTGACACAATGATCATTAGATTAACATTTATAACTAAATTCCATAGTATATTTATCAACACAAACATGTCGATGCACTATTGAAATTTTAAATGTGTTTAGTTTCATCACCCAAAGGACTCATTCATCTTAGTTTGCTTTTCGTACAAATGTGAAGTGGTTTATTTCTGAAATAATGAGTCCTTCTATTCACTTTATGCTAAACACGCTCCTTTTGTTGTTACGAGCACTATTTTTGTTGCAATAACCATGAAATTATCTTTTTTCTCCTTATTAACAACTCTATTCATCAAGAAGAAAATGTCCATATCTATACAATTCATTCAATACAATTAAACAATGGGGTTCATCATCTTCATTAGGGTTTCTTATTGGTGTTAATTGGTTGAATTCCAAAATAAAAAATCCATCAGAACATTTCTGGTTTGGGACACTTGTCTTTTGGACCCAAACACACTTTTTGACACAATGATCATTAGATTAATATTTATAACTAAATTACATAGTATATTTATCAAAACAAACATGTCGATGCACTATTGAAAATTTAAATGTGTTTAGTTTCATCACCCAAAGGACTCATTCATCTTAGTTTGCTTTTCGTACTAATATGAAGTGGTTTATTTCCAAAATAATGAGTCCTATTCTCTTTATGCTAAACAAGCTCTTTTCATTGTTACAAGGACTATTTTTCTTGTAATGACCATGAAATAATCTTTTGTCCCCTTATTAACAGCCCTATTCATCAAGAAGAAAATGTCCATATCTATACAATTCATTCAATACAATCAAACAATGGGGTTCATGATCTTCATTACGTTTTCTTATTGATGTTAATTGGTTGAATTCCAAAATAAAAAATCCCTCAGAACATTTCTGGTTTGGAACACTTGTCTTTTGGACCCAAACACACTTTTTGACACAATGATCATTAGATTAACATTTATAACTAAATTACATAGTATATTAATTAAAACAAACATGTCGATGCACTATTGCAGATTTAAATGTGTTTAGTTCCATCGCCCAAAGGACTCATTCATCTTAGTTTGCTTTTCGTACTAATGTGAAGTGGTTTATTTCCAAAATAATGAGTCCTCCTATTCTCTTTATGCTAAACAAGCTACTTTCTTTGTTATAAGGACTATTTTTCTTGTAATAACCATGAAATAATCTTTTGTCCCCTTATTAACAACCCTATTCATCAAGAAGAAAATGTCCATATCTATACAATTCATTCAATACAATCAAACAATGGGGTTCATGATCTTCATTAGGTTTTCTTATTGATGTTAATTGGTTGAATTCCAAAATAAACAATCCCTCAGAACATTTCTGGTTTGGAACACTTGTCTTTTGGATCCAAACACACTTTTTGACACAATGATCATTAGATTAACATTTATAACTAAATTCCATAGTATATTTATCAACGCAAACATGTCGATGCACTATTGAAATTTTAAATGTGTTTAGTTTCTTCACCCAAAGGACTCATTCATCTTAGTTTGCTTTTCGTACAAATGTGAAGTGGTTTATTTCTGAAATAATGAGTCCTTCTATTCACTTTATGCTAAACACGCTCCTTTTGTTGTTACGAGCACTATTTTTGTTGCAATAACCATGAAATTATCTTTTTTCTCCTTATTAACAACTCTATTCATCAAGAAGAAAATGTCCATATCTATACAATTCATTCAATACAATTAAACAATGGGGTTCATCATCTTCATTAGGGTTTCTTATTGGTGTTAATTGGTTGAATTCCAAAATAAAAAATCCATCAGAACATTTCTGGTTTGGGACACTTGTCTTTTGGACCCAAACACACTTTTTGACACAATGATCATTAGATTAATATTTATAACTAAATTACATAGTATATTTATCAAAACAAACATGTCGATGCACTATTGAAAATTTAAATGTGTTTAGTTTCATCACCCAAAGGACTCATTCATCTTAGTTTGCTTTTCGTACTAATATGAAGTGGTTTATTTCCAAAATAATGAGTCCTCCTATTCTCTTTATGCTAAACAAGCTCCTTTCATTGTTACAAGGACTATTTTTCTTGTAATGACCATGAAATAATCTTTTGTCCCCTTATTAACAGCCCTATTCATCAAGAAGAAAATGTCCATATCTATACAATTCATTCAATACAATCAAACAATGGGGTTCATGATCTTCATTACGTTTTCTTATTGATGTTAATTGGTTGAATTCCAAAATAAAAAATCCCTCAGAACATTTCTGGTTTGGAACACTTGTCTTTTGGACCCAAACACACTTTTTGACACAATGATCATTAGATTAACATTTATAACTAAATACCATAGTATATTAATTAAAACAAACATGTCGATGCACTATTGCAGATTTAAATGTGTTTAGTTCCATCGCCCAAAGGACACATTCATCTTAGTTTTCTTTTCCTACTAATGTGAAGTGGTTTATTTCCAAAATAATGATTCCTTCTATTCACTTTATGCTAAACAAACTCCTTTTGTTGTTACAAGCACTATTTTTCTTTTATTAACCATGAAATTATCTTTTGCCTACTTATTAACAACACTATACATCAAGAAGAAAATGTCCATATCTTTGCAATTCATTCAATACAATCAAACAATGGGGTTCATGATCTTCATTAGTTTTTCTTATTGATGTTAATTGGTTGAATTCCAAAATAAACAATCCCTCAGAACATTTCTGGTTTGGAACACTTGTCTTTTGGACCCAAACACACTTTTTGACACAATGATCATGAGATTAACATTTATAACTAAATTACATAGTATATTAATTAAAACAAACTTGTCGATGCACTATTGAAAATTTACATGTGTTTAGTTTCATCACCCAAAGGACTCATTCATCTTAGTTTGCTTTTCGTACTAATGTGAAGTGGTTTATTTCCGAAATAATGAGTCCTTCTATTCACTTTATGCTAAACACGCTCCTTTTGTTGTTACGAGCACTATTTTTTGTTGCAATAACCATGAAATTATCTTTTTTTCTCCATATTAACTACTCTATTCATCAAGAAGAAAATGTCCATATCTTTATAATTCATTCAATACAATCAAACAATGGGGTTCATGATCTTCATTAGGGTTTATTATTGATGTTAATTGGTTGAATTCCAAAATAAACAATCCCTCAGAACATTTTTGGTTTGGGACACTTGTCTTTTGGACCCAAACACACTTTTTGACACAATGATCATGAGATTAACATTTATAACTAAATTACATAGTATATTAATTAAAACAAACATGTCGATGCACAATTGAAAATTTAAATGTGTTTAGTTTCATCACCCAAAGGAATCATTCATCTTAGTTTGCTTTTCGTACTAATGTGAAGTGGTTTATTTCTGAAATAATGCGTCCTTCTATTCACTTTATGCTAAACACGCTCCTTTTTTTTGTTACGAAGCACTATTTTTCTTGCAATAACCATGAAATTATCTTTTTTCACCTCATTAACTACTCTATTCATCAAGAAGAAAATGTCCATATCTTTACAATTCATTCAATACAATCAAACAATGGGGTTCATGATCTTCATTAGGGTTTCTTATTGATGTTAATTGGTTGAATTCCAAAATAAACAATCCCTCAGAACATTTCTGGGTTTGGGACTTGTCTTTTGGACCCAAACACACTTTTTGACACAATAATCATGAGATTAACATTTATAACTAAATTACATAGTATATTAATGAAAACAAACATGTCGATGCACTATTGAAAATTTAAATGTGTTTAGTTTCATCACCCAAAGGACTCATTCATCTTAGTTTGCTTTTCGTACTAATGTGAAGTGGTTTATTTCCAAAAATAATGAGTCCTTCTATTCACTTTATGCTAAACACGCTCCTTTTGTTGTTACAAGCACTATTTTTTGTTGCAATAACCATGAAATTATCTTTTTGTCTCCTTATTAACAACTCTATTCATCATCAAGAAGAAAATGTCCATATCTATACAATTCATTCAATACAATTCAAACAATGGGGTTCATGATCTTCATTAGGGTTTTCTTATTGATGTTAATTGGTTGAATTCCAAAATAAAACAATCCCTCAGAAACATTTCTGGTTTGGGACACTTGTCTTTTGGGACCAAACACACTTTTTGACACAATGATCATTAGAGATTAACATTTATAACTAAATTACATAGTATATTTATTAAAACACAAACATGTCGATGCACTATTGAAAATTTAAATGTGTTTAGTTTCATCACCCAAAGGACTCATTCATCTTAGTTTGCTTTTCGTACTAATGTGAAGTGGTTTATTTCCAAAATAATGAGTCCTTCTATTCACTTTATGCTAAACACGCTCCTTTTGTTGTTACAAGCACTATTTTTGTTGCAATAACCATGAAAATTATCTTTTTTCTCCTTATTAACAACTCTATTCATCAAGAAGAAAATGTCCATATCTATACAATTCATTCAATACAATCAAACAATGGGGTTCATGATCTTCATTAGTTTTTCTTATTGATGTTAATTGGTTGAATTCCAAAATAAACAATCCCCTCAGAACATTTCTGGTTTGGGACACTTGTCTTTTGGACCCAAACACACTTTTTTGACACAATGATCATTAGATTAACATTTATAACTAAATTACATAGTATATTTATCAACACAAACATGTCGATGCACTATTTAAAATTTAAATGTGTTTAGTTTCATCACCCAAAGGACTCATTCATCTTAGTTTGCTTTTCGTACTAATGTGAAGTGGTTTATTTCCAAAATAATGAGTCCTTCTATTCACTTTATGCTAAACAAGCTCCTTTTTGTTGTTGTTACGAGCACTATTTTTCTTGTAATAACCATGAAATTATCTTTTGTCCCCTTATTAACAACTCTATTCATCAAGAAGAAAATGTCCATATCTATACAATTCATTCAATACAATCAAACAATGGGGTTCATGATCTTCATTAGGTTTTCTTATTGATGTTAATTGGTTGAATTCCAAAATAAACAATCCCTCAGAACATTTCTGGTTTGGAACACTTGTCTTTTGGACCCAAACACACTTTTTGACACAATGATCATGAGATTAACATTTATAACTAAAATTACATAGTAGTATATTAAAAACAAACATGTCGATGCACTATTGAAAATTTAAATGTGTTTAGTTTCATCACCCCAAAGGACTCATTCATCTTAGTTTGCTTTTCGTACTAATGTGAAGTGGTTTATTTCCAAAATAATGAGTCCTTCTATTCACTTTATGCTAAACACGCTCCTTTTGTTGTTACAAGCACTATTTTTCTTGCAATAACCATGAAATTATCTTTTGCCTACTTATTAACAACACTATTCATCAAGAAGAAAATGTCCATATCTTTACAATTCATTCAATACAATCAAACAATGGGGTTCATGATCTTCATTAGGTTTTTCTTATTGATGTTAATTGGTTGAATTCCAAAAAATAAACAATCCCTCAGAACATTTCTGGTTTTTGGAACACTTGTCTTTTGGACCCAAACACACTTTTTGACACAATGATCATGAGATTAACATTTATAACTAAATTACATAGTATATTAATTAAAACAAACATGTCGATGCACTATTGAAAATTTAAATGTGTTTAGTTTCATCACCCAAAGGACTCATTCATCTTAGTTTGCTTTTCGTACTAATGTGAAGTGGTTTATTTCCGAAATAATGAGTCCCTTCTATTCACTTTTATGCTAAACACGCTCCTTTTTTGTTGTTACGAGCACTATTTTTTGTTGCAATAACCATGAAATTATCTTTTTTCTCCTTATTAACTACTCTATTCATCAAGAAGAAAATGTCCATATCTTTACAATTCATTCAATACAATCAAACAATGGGGGTTCATGATCTTCATTAGGGTTTATTATTGATGTTAATTGGTTGAATTCCAAAATAAACAATCCCTCAGAACATTTCTGGTTTGGGACACTTGTCTTTTGGACCCCAAACACACTTTTTGACACAATGATCATGAGATTAACATTTATAACTAAATTACATAGTATATTAATTAAAACAAAACATGTCGATGCACTATTGAAAATTTAAATGTGTTTAGTTTCATCACCCAAAGGACTCATTCATCTTAGTTTGCTTTTCGTACTAATGTGAAGTGGTTTATTTCCAAAATAATGAGTCCTTCTATTCACTTTATGCTAAACAAGCTCCTTTTTGTTGTTACAAAGCACTATATTTTTGTTGCAATAACCATGAAATTATCTTTTTTCTCCTTATTAACAACTCTATTCATCAAGAAGAAAATGTCCATATCTATACAATTCATTCAAATACAATCAAACAATGGGGTTCATGATCTTCATTAGTTTTTTCTTATTGATGTTAATTGGTTTGAATTCCAAAATAAACAATCCCTCAGAACATTTCTGGTTTGGAAACACTTGTCTTTTGGACCCAAACACACTTTTTGACACAATGATCATGAGATTAACATTTATAACTAAATTACATAGTATATTAATTAAAAACAAACATGTCGATGCACTATTGAAAATTTAAATGTGTTTAGTTTCATCACCCAAAGGACTCATTCATCTTAGTTTGCTTTTCGTACTAATGTGAAGTGGTTTTATTTCCAAAATAATGAGTCCTTCTATTCACTTTATGCTAAACAAGCTCCTTTTGTTGTTACAAAGCACTATTTTTCTTGTAATAACCATGAAATTAATCTTTTGTCCCCTTATTAACAACTCTATTCATCAAGAAGAAAATGTCCATATCTTTACAATTCATTCAATACAATCAAACAATGGGGTTCATGATCTTCATTAGGTTTTTCTTATTGATGTTAATTGGTTGAATTCCAAAATAAACAATCCCTCAGAACATTTCTGGTTTGGAACACTTGTCTTTTGGACCCAAACACACTTTTTTGACACAATGATCATGAGATTAACATTTATAACTAAATTACATAGTATATTAATTAAAACAAACATGTCGATGCACTATTGAAAATTTAAATGTGTTTAGTTTCATCACCCAAAGGACTCATTCATCTTAGTTTTGCTTTTCGTACTAAATGTGAAGTGGTTTATTTCCGAAATAATGAGTCCTTCTATTCACTTTATGCTAAACAAGCTCCTTTTGTTGTTACAAGCACTATTTTTTTGTTGCAATAACCATGAAATTATCTTTTTTTCTCCTTATTAACAACTCTATTCATCAAGAAGAAAATGTCCATATCTATACAATTCATTCAATACAATCAAACAATGGGGTTCATGATCTTCATTAGGGTTTCTTATTGATGTTAATTGGTTGAATTCCAAAATAAAAAATCCATCAGAACATTTCTGGTTTGGAACACTTGTCTTTTGGACCCAAACACACTTTTTTGACACAATGATCATGAGATTAACATTTATAACTAAATTACATAGTATATTTAATTAAAACAAACATGTCGATGCACTATTGAAAATTTAAATGTGTTTAGTTTCATCACCCAAAGGATCTCATTCATCTTAGTTTGCTTTTTCGTACTAATGTGAAGTGGTTTATTTCCGAAAATAATGAGTCCTTCTATTCACTTTATGCTAAACAAGCTCCTTTTGTTGTTACAAGCACTATTTTTTTCTTGTAATAACCATGAAATTATCTTTTGTCTCCTTATTAACAACTCTATTCATCAAGAAGAAAATGTCCATATTATACAATTCATTCAATACAATCAAACAATGGGGTTCATGATCTTCATTAGGTTTTTCTTATTGATGTTAATTGGGTTGAATTCCAAAATAAACAATCCCTCAGAACATTTCTGGTTTTGGAACACTTGTCTTTGGGACCCAAACACACTTTTTGACACAATGATCATTAGATTAACATTTATAACTAAATTACATAGTATATTAATTAAAACAAACATGTCGATGCACTATATTGAAAATTTAAATGTGTTTAGTTTCATCACCCAAAGGACTCATTCATTCTTAGTTTGCTTTTCGTACTAATGTGAATTGGTGGTTTATTTCTGGAAATAATGAGTCCTTCTATTCAGTTTTATGCTAAACAAGCTCCTTTTGTTGTTATAAAGCACTACTTTTTTCTTGCAATAACCATGAAATTATCTTTTTGTCTCCTTATTTAACAACTCTATTCATCAAGAAGAAAATGTCCATATCTTATACAATTCATTCAATACAATCAAACAATGGGGTTCATGATCTTCATTAGGTTTTTCTTATTGATGTTAATTGGTTGAATTCCAAAATAAACAATCCCTCAGAACATTTCTGGTTTGGAACACTTGTCTTTTGGACCCAAAACACACTTTTTGACACAATGATCATTAGATTAACATTTATAACTAAATTACATAGTATATTAATTAAAACAAACATGTCGATGCACTATTGAAAAATTTAAATGTGTTTAGTTTCATCACCCAAAGGACTCATTCATCTTAGTTTGCTTTTCGTACTAATGTGAAGTGGTTTATTTCCTAAAATAATGAGTCCTTCTATTCACTTTATGCTAAAACACGCTCCTTTTGTTGTTACAAGCACTATTTTTGTTGCAATAACCATGAAATTATCTTTTGTCTCCTTATTAACAACTCTATTCATCAAGAAGAAAATGTCCATATCTATACAATTCATTCAATACAATCAAACAATGGGGTTCATGATCTTCATTAGGGGTTTCTTATTGATGTTAATTGGTTGAATTCCAAAAAATAAACAATCCCTCAGAACATTTCTGGTTTGGACAAAAACACTTGTCTTTTGGACCCAAAACACACTTTTTGACACAATTGATCATTAGATTAATACATTTATTAACTAAATTAACATAGTATATTAATTAAAACAAAAACATGTCGATGCACTATTGAAAATTTGTTGTGTTTAGTTTTCATCACACCCAAAGGACTCATTCATCTTAGTTTTGCTTTTCGTACGTACTAATGTGAAGTGGTTTATTTCCGAATAAATAATGAGTCCTTCTATTCACTTTATGCTAAACAAGCTCCTTTTTGTTGTTACAAGCACTATTTTTTGTTGCAATAACCATGAAATTATCTTTTGTCTCCTTATTAACAACTCTATTCATCAAGAAAGAAAATGTCCATATCTATACAATTCATTCAATACAATCAAACAATGGGGTTCATGATCTTCATTAGGGTTTTTTCTTATTGATGTTAATTGGTTGAATTCCAAAATAAACAATCCCATTCAGAAACATTTCTGGTTTGGGAACACTTGTCTTTTGGGACCCAAACACACTTTTTGACACAATGATCATTAGATTAACATTTATAAACTAAATTACATAGTATATTTAATAAAAACCCACAAACATGTCGATGCACTATTGAAAATTTAAATGTTTTTAGTTTCATCACCCAAAGGACTCATTCATCTTAGTTTGCTTTTCGTACTAATGTGTGAATTGGTTTTATTTCCGAAAATAATGAGTCCTTCTATTCACTTTATGCTAAAACAAGCTCCTTTTGTTGTTTACAAGCACTATTTTTCATTGCAAATAAACCATGAAATTATCTTTTGTCTCCTTATTAACAACTCTATTCATCAAGAAGAAAATGTCCATATCTATACAATTCATTCAATACAATCAAACAATGGGGTTCATGATCTTCATTAGAGGTTTTTCTTATTTGATGTTAATTGGTTGAATTCCAAAATAAACAATCCCTCAGAACATTTCTGGTTTTGGAACACTTGTCTTTTGGGACCCCAAACACACTTTTTGACACAATGATCATTGAGATTAACATTTATAACTAAAATTACATAGTATATTAATTAAAACAAACATGTCGATGCACTATTGAAAATTTAAATGTGTTTAGTTTCATCACCCCAAAGGACTCATTCATCTTAGTTTGCTTTTCGTACTAATGTGAATTGGTTTTATTTCCGAAAAATAATGAGTCCTTCTATTCGACTTTATGCTAAACACGCTCCTTTTGTTGTTACAAGCACTATTTTTGTTGCAATAACCATGAAATTATCTTTTGTTTCCTTATTAAACAACTCTATTCATCAAGAAGAAAATGTCCATATCTTTACAATTCATTCAATACAAATCAAACAATGGGGTTCATGATCTTCATTAGTTTTTCTTATTGATGTTAATAGGTTTGAATTCCAAAATAAACAATCCCTCAGAACATTTCTGGTTTGGAACACTTGTCTTTTGGACCCAAACACACTTTTTGACACAATGATCATGAGATTAACATTTATAACTAAATTACATAGTATATTAATTAAAACACAAACATGTCGATTCACTATTGAAAATTTAAATGTGTTTAGTTTCATCACCCAAAGGACTCATTCATCTTAGTTTGCTTTTCGTACTAATGTGAAGTGGTTTATTTCCCAGAAATAATGAGTCCTTCTATTCACTTTATGCTAAAACACGCTCCTTTTGTTGTTACGAGCACTATTTTTTTGCCATAACCATGAAATTATCTTTTGTCTCCTTATTAACTACTCTATTCATCAAGAAGAAAATGTCCATATCTTTACAATTCATTCAATACAATCAAACAATGGGGGTTCATATCTTCATTAGGGTTTCTTATTGATGTTAATTGGTTGAATTCCAAAATAAACAATCCATCAGAACATTTCTGTTTTGGAACACTTGTCTTTTGGACCCAAACACACTTTTTGACACAATGATCATTAGATTAACATTTATAGAACTAAATTACATAGTATATTAATTAAAACAAACATGTCGATGCACTATTGAAAATTTTAATGTGTGTTAAGTTTTCATCACACCCAAAGGACTCATTCATCTAGTTTGCTTTTCGTACTAATGTGAAGTGGTTTATTTCTTTAAAAATAATGAGTCCTTCTATTCACTTTATGCTAAACAAAAGCTCCTTTTGTTGTTACAAGCACTATTTTTGTTGCAATAACTAACCATGAAATTATCTTTTGTCTCCTTATTAACAACTCCTATTCATCAAGAAGAAAATGTCCATATCTATACAATTCATTCAATACAATCAAACAATGGGGTTCATGAATCTTCATTAGGTTTTCTTATTGATGTTAAATTGGTTGAATTCCAAAATAAAACAATCATCAGAACATTTCATGGTATGGAACACTTGTCTTTTGGACCCAAACACACTTTTTGACACAATGATCATTAGATTAACATTTATAACTAAATTACATAGTATATTAATTAAAACAAACATGTCGATTGCACTATTGAAAATTTTAAATGTGTTTTAGTTTCATCACCCAAAGGACTCATTCATCTTAGTTTGCTTTTCGTACTAATGTGAATTGGTTTTATTTCCAAAATAATGAGTCCTTCTATTCACTTTTATGCTTAAACAAGCTCCTTTTGTTGTTACAAGCACTATTTTTTCTTGCAATAACCATGAAATTATCTTTTGTCTCCTTATTAACAACTCTATTCATCAAGAAGAAAATGTCCATATCTAATTACAATTCATTCAATACAATCAAACAATGGGGGTTCATGATGATCTTCATTAGGGTTTCTTATTGATGTTAATTGGTTGAATTCCAAAATAAACAATCCATCCGAGAACATTTCTGGTTTGGAACACTTGTCTTTTGGACCCAAAACACACTTTTTGACACAATGATCATTAGATTTAACATTTATAACTAAATTACATAGTATATTAATTGAAAACTAAAACATGTCGATGCACTATTTTGAAAATTTAAATGTGTTTAGTTTCATCACCCAAAGGACTCATTCATCTTAGTTTTTGCTTTTCGTACTAATGTTGAAGTGGTTTATTTCCGAAATAATGAGTCCTTCTATTCACTTTTATGCTAAACAAGCTCCTTTTGTTGTTACAAGCACTATTTTTTCTTGCAATAACCATGAAATTAAATCTTTTTGTCCTCCTTATTAACAACTCTATTCATCAAGAAGAAAATGTCCATATCTATACAATTCATTCAATACAATCAAACAATGGGGTTCATGATCTTCATTAGGTTTTCTTATTGATGTTAATTGGTTGAATTCCAAAATAAACAATCCCTCAGAACATTTCTGGTTTGGAACACTCTTGTCTTTTGGACCCAAACACACTTTTTGACACAATGATCATGAGATTAACATTTATAACTAAATTACATAGTATATTAATTAAAACAAACATGTCGATGCACTATTGAAAATGTTTTAAATGTGTTTAGTTTCATCACCCAAAGGACTCATTCATCTTAGTTTGCTTTTCGTACTAATGTGAATTTGGTTTATTTCCTAAATAATGAGTCCTTCTATTCACTTTATGCTAAACAGAGCTCCCTTTTTTTGTTGTTACAAAGCACTTTTTTTCATTGCAATAACCATGAAAATTATCTTTTTGTCTCCTTATTAACAACTCTATTCATCAAGAAGAAAATGTCCATATCTTATACAATTCATTCATCTATACAATCAAACAATGGGGTTTCATGATCTTCATTAGGGTTTTCTTATTGATGTTAATTGGTTTTAATTCCAAAATAAACAATCCTCAGAACATTTCTGGTTTTGGAACACTTGTCTTTTGGACCCAAACACACTTTTTGACACAATGATCATTAGATTAACATTTATAACTAAATTACATAGTATATTAATTAAAACAAACATGTCGATGCACTATTGAAAATTTAAATGTGTTTAGTTTTCATCACCCAAAGGACTCATTCATCTTAGTTTGCTTTTCGTACTAATGTGAAGTGGTTTATTTCCAAAATAATGAGTCCTTCTATTCACTTTATGCTAAACACGACTCCTTTTGTTGTTACAAGCACTATTTTTTGTTGCAATAACCATGAAATTATCTTTTGTCTCCTTATTAACAACTCTATTCATCAAGAAGAAAAATGTCCATATCTTTACAATTCATTCAATACAATCAAACAATGGGGTTCATGATCTTCATTAGGTTTTCTTATTGATGTTAATTGGGTTGAATTCCAAAATAAACAATCCATCAGAAACATTTTTCTGGTTTGGGAACACTTGTCTTTTGGACCCAAACACACTTTTTGACACAATGATCATTAGATTAACATTTATAACTAAATTACATAGTATATATTAATTAAAACAAACATGTCGATTGCACTATTGAAAATTTAAAATGTGTTTTAGTTTCATCACCCAAAGGACTCATTCATCTTAGTTTGCTTTTTCGTACTAATGTGAATTGGTTTATTTCCTAAATAATGAGTCCTTCTATTCACTTTATGCTAAACCAAGACTCCTTTTTGTTTGTTTACAAGCAGGCACTATTTTTCTTGCAATAACCATGAAAAATTATCTTTTTGTCTCCTTATTTAACAACACTATTTCATCAAGAAGAAAATGGCCATATCTATACAATTCATGTTCAATACAAATCAAACAATGGTGGTTCATGATCTTCATTAGGGGTTTTCTTATTGATGTTAATTTGTTGAATTCCAAATATAAACAATCCCTCAGAACATTTGACTGGTTTGGAACACTTGTCTTTTGGACCCAAACACAATTTTTGACACAAATGATCATGAGATTAACATTTATAACTAAAATTACATAGTATATTAATTAAAACAAACATGTCGATGCACTATTGAAAATTTAAATGTGTTTAGTTTCCATCACCCAAAGGACCTCATTCATCTTAGTTTGCTTTTTCGTACTAATGTTGAATTGGGTTTATTTCCAAAATAAGATACAATCCTTCTATTCACTTTATGCTAAACACGCTCCTTTTTTGTTGTTACATCAAGCACTATTTTTTTTGTTGCAATAACCATGAAAATTTATCTTTTTCTCTCCTTATTAACAACTCTATTCATCAAGAAGAAAATGTCCATATCTATAACAATTCATTCAATACAATCAAACAATGGGGGTTCATGATCTTCATTAGGATTTTCTTATTGATGTTAATTGGTTGAATTCCCAAAATAAACAACAATCCCTCAGAACATTTCTTGGTTTGGACAAAAAAAAACACTTGTCTTTTGGACCCAAAACACACTTTATTTTTGACACAATGATCATTAGATTAACATTTATAACTAAATTACATAGTATACATTAAATTAAAACAAACATGTCGATGCACTATTGAAAAATTTAAATGTGTTTAGTTTCATCACTCCCCAAAAGGACTCATTCATCTTAGTTTTGCTTTTCGTACTAATGTGAAGTCCCGTTTGTTTATTTCCGAAATAATGAGTCCTTCTATTCACTTTATGCTAAACACGCTCCTTTTTTTTGTTGTTACGAGCACTATTTTTGTCCTTCCTTGCAATAACCATGAAATTATCTTTTGTCTCCTTATTAACAACTCTATTCATCAAGAAGAAAATGTCCATATCTTTATACAATTCATTCAATACAATCAAACAATGGGGTTCATTGATGACTTCATTAGGGTTTCTTATTGATGTTAATTGGTTGAATTCCAAAATAAAACAATCCATCAGAACATTTTCTGGTTTGGAACACTTGTCTTTTGGACCCCAAACACACTTTTTTGACACAATGATCATTAGATTAAACATTTATAACTAAATTACATAGTATAATTTAATTAAAACAAACATGTCGATGCACTATTGAAAAATTTAAATGTGTTTAGTTTCATCACCCAAAAGGACTCATTCATCTTAGTTTTGCTTTTCGTACTAATGTGAAGTGTTGATTTATTTCTGAAATAATGAGTCCTTCTATTCACTTTATGCTAAACAAGCTCCTTTTGTTGTTTAAGTAATGCACTATTTTTAGTCATGCAATAACCATGAAATTATCTTTTGTCTCCTTATTAACAACTCTATTCATCAAGAAGAAAAATGTCCATATCTATACAATTCATTCAATACAATCAAACAATGGGGGTTCATGATCTTCATTAGGGTTTCTTATTGATGTTAATTGGTTTTGAATTCCAAAATAAAACAATCCCTCAGAACATTTCTGGTTTGGAACACTTGTCTTTTGGACCCAAACACACTTTTTGACACAATGATCATGAGATTAACATTTATAACTAAATTACATAGTATATTAATTAAAACAAACATGTCGATGCACTAAATTGAAAATTTAAAAATGTGTTTAGTTTCATCACCCAAAGGACTCATTCATCTTAGTTTGCTTTTTCGTACTAATGTGAAAGTGGTTTATTTCCGAAAAATAATGAGTCCTTCTATTCACTTTATGCTAAACACAGGCTCCTTTTTTGTTGTTACAAGCACTATATTTTTGTTGCAATAACCATGAAATTATTCTTTTGTCTCCTTATTAACAACTCTATTCATCAAGAAGAAAATGTCCATATCTATTACAACTTTCATTCAATACAATCAAACAATGGGGTTCATGATCTTCATTAGGGTTTCTTATTGATGTGTTAATTTGTTGTAATTCCACAAATAAACAATCCCTCAGAACATTTCTGGTAATGGAACACTGTGTCTTTTGGACCCAAACACACTTTTTGACACAATGATCATGAGAGATTAACATTTATAACTAAAATTACATAGTATATTAATTAAAACAAACATGTCGATGCACTATTGAAAATTTAAATGTGTTTAGTTTTCATCACCCAAAGGACTCATTCATCTTAGTTTTGCTTTTTTCGTAACTAATGTGTGATTGGTTTATTTCCAAAATAATGAGTCCTTCTAATTCACTTTTATTGCTAAACAAACTCCTTTTGTTGTTACATATAAAGCACTATTTTTTTTGGCAATAACCATGAAATTATCTTTTTGCCTCCTACAGGTTGTAACAACTCTATTCATCAAGAAGAAAAATGTCCATTATCTATACAATTCATATCAATACAATCAAACAATGGGGTTCATGATCTTCATTAGGTTTTTTCTTATTGATGTTAAATGGTTGAAATTCCAAAATAAACAATCCCTCAGAACATTTCTGGTTTGAACACTTGTCTTTTGGACCCCAAACACACTTTTTGACACTAATGATCATTAGATTAACATTTATAACTAAAATTACATAGTATATTTATTAAAACAAACATGTCGAATGCACTATTGATAAAATTTAAATGTGTTTTAGTTTCATCACCCAAGGGATCTCCTCATTCAGCTAGTTTGCTTTTTCATACTAATGTGAAGTGGTTTATTTCCAAAAATAATGAGTCCTTCTATTCACTTTATGCTAAACAAGCTCCTTTTGTTGATTACAATCACTATTTTTCATGCAATAACCATGAAAATTATATCTTTTGTCTCCTTATTAACAACTCTATTCATCAAGATAAGAAAATGTCCATATCTATACAATTCATTCAATACAATCAAACAATGGGGTTTTTCATGATCTCATTAGGGTTTTTCTTATATGATGTTTAATTGGTTGAATTCTCAAAAATAAAACAATCCCTCTCCGAACATGTTCTGGTTTGGAGAACACTTGTCTTTTGGACCCAAACACACTTTTTGACAACAATGATTCATTGAGATTAACATTTCTTAATAACTAAAATTACATAGTATATTACTTAAAACAAACATGATCGATG
>JBAPLH010000762.1:0-52487 GCA_037897445.1 Ceriops zippeliana
CTTCGGTTGATTGTTAATAATGGTTTTGATATATTTCCATAATATACTAATGCCTTTCAGAAACATTTCTGGTGTTGGAACACTTGTCTTCCTGTTGACCGCCAATTCAAATTTCTTGTTGACACTATTGGTTATGTGTAGTGAATGAACATTATAGACGACCTATAATTTCATTGTTTAATTACATTCAAAATTAAAACAAAGATGTCGTATGAACCTTTGAAAGTTCAAATGTGTTTAGTTTCATCATCACCCTGGGTGGACTCATTTCATCTTAGTTTGCTTTTCGTACTAATGTGAATTGGTTTTATTTCCTAAATAATGACTCCTTCTATTCACTTTATGCAAAAGAAACTCCTTTTGTTGGTTACAATGCACTATTTTTTCTTGCTGGTAATAACGTTGAAATTATCTTTTGTCTTCCTTATTAAACAACTCTATTCATCAAGAAGAAAATGTCCATATCTATACAATTCATTCAATGCAATCAAACAATGGGGTTCATTCTTCTTCATTAGGGTTTCTTATTGATGTTAATTGGGTTGAATTTCAAAATAAAGAATCCCTCCGACAAGAATATTTCTGGTTTGGAAGACCTTGTCTTTTGGTTCCAAAACACACCTTTTTGACATAATGATCATGAGATTAACATTTTGAATGACTAAATTACATAGTATATTAATTAAAACATATATGTCCATGCACTATTGAAAATATAAATGTGTTTATTTGAATCACCCAATGGAGTGATTCATCTTAATTTGCATTTTATACTAATGTGAATTGGCTTATTTCCTAAATAATGAGTCTTTCTATTCACTTTATGCTAACAGGCTCCTTTTGTTGTTTCAAGCACTATTTTTCTTGGAATAACCATGAAATTATATCTTTTGTCTCCTTATTAACAACTCTATTCATCAAGAAGAAAATGTCCATATCTATACAATTTCATTCAATACAATCCAAACAATGGGGGTTTATGATCTTCATTAGGGTTTCCTATTGATGTTAATTGGTTGAATTCCAAAATAAACAATCCCTCAGAACATTTCTGGTTTGGAACACTTGTCTTTTGGACAGAAAACACACTTTTTGACACAATGATCATGAGATTAACATTTATAACTAAATTTACATAGTATATTAATTTAAAACAAACATGTCAATGCACTATTGAAAATTTAAATGTGTTTAGTTTCAATCACCCAAAGGACTCACCCATCTTAGTTTGCTTTTCGTACTAATGTGAAGTTGCTTTATTTCCCAAAATAATGAGTCCTGTCTGTTCACTTTATGCTAACAAGCTCCTTTTGTCGTTACAAACAAGCACTATTTTTCTTGCAATAACCATGAAATTATCTTTTGTCTCCTTATTAACAACTCAATTCATCTAGAAGAAAATGTCCATATCTATGCAATTCATTCAATACAATCAAACAATGGGGTTCATGATCTTCATTAGGGTTTCTTATTGATGTTAATTGGTTGAATTCCAAAATAAAGAATCCCTTAGAACATTTCTAGTTTGGAAGACTTGTCTTTTGGTTCCAATCACACACCTTTTAAGGTAATGATCATGAGATTAACAGTTATGACTAAATTACTTAGTATATTAATGAAAACAAATATGTCAATGCACTATTGAAAATATAAATGTGTTTAGTTCAATCACTCAAAGGAGTCATTAATCTTAATTTGCATTTCGTAATAATGTGAAGTGTCTTATTTCCTAAATAATGAGTCTGTCTATTCACTTTATGCTAACAGGCTCCTTTTGTATGTTACAAGCACTATTTTTTCTTGCAATAACAATGAAAAAATTATCTTTTGTCTCCTTATTTAACAACTCTATTCATCAAGAAGAAAATGTCCATATATATACAATTCATTCAATACAATCAAACAATGGGGTTCATGATCTTCATTAGGGTTTCTTATTGATGTTAATTGGTTTGAATTCCAAAATAAACAATCCCTCAGAACATTTTCTGCTTTGGAACACTTGTCTTTTGGGACCAAAACACACTTTTTGACACAATGATCATGAGATTAACATTTATAACTAAATTACATAGTATATTAATTAAAACAAACATGTCGATGCACTATTGAAAATTTAAATGTGTTTAGTTTCATCACCCAAAGGACTCATTCATCTTAGTTTGCTTTTCGTACTAATGTGAATTGGTTTATTTCCAAATAATGAGTCCTTCTATTCACTTTATGCTAAACAAGCTCCTGTTTTTGTTTTTACAAGCACTATTTTTCTTGCAATAACCATGAAATTATCTTTTGTCTACTTATTAACAACTCTATTCATCTAGAAGAAAAATGTCCATATCTATACAATTCATTCAATACAATCAAACAATGGGGTTCATGATCTTCATTAGGGTTTCTTATTGATGTTAATTTGGTTGAATTCCAAAATAAAGAATCCCTTAGAACATTTCTAGTTTGGAAGACTTGTCTTTTGGTTCCAAACACACCTTTTAAGGTAAGTGATCATGAGATTAACAGTTATATGACTAAATTACTTAGTATATTAATGAAAACAAATATGTCAATGCACTATTGAAAATATAAATGTGTTTAGTTCAATCACTCAAAGGAGTCATTAATCTTAATTTGCATTTCGTAATAATGTGAAGTGTCTTATTTCCTAAATAATGAGTTTGTCTATTCACTTTATGCTAACAGGCTCCTTTTGTCGTTACAAGCACTATTTTTCTTGCAATAACAATGAAATTATCTTTTGTCTCCTTATTAACAACTCTATTCATCAAGAAGAAAATGTCCATATATATACAATTCATACAATACAATCAATCAAACAATGGGGTTCATGATCTTCATTAGGGTTTCTTATTTATTGATGTTAATTGGTTGAATTCCAAAATAAACAATCCCTCGGAACATTTCTGCTTTGGAACACTTGTCTTTTGGACCCAAACACACTTTTTGACACAATGATCATGAGATTAACATTTATAACTAAATTACATAGTATATTAATTAAAACAAACATGTCGATGCACTATTGAAAATTTAAATGTGATTAGTTTCGTCACCCAAAGGACTCATTCATCTTAGTTTGCTTTTCGTATTAATGTGAAGTGGTTTATTTCTTGAATAATGAGTCCTTCTATTCACTTTATGCTAAACAAGCTCCGTTTGTTTTTACAAGCACTATTTTTCTTGCAATAACCATGAAATTATCATTTGTCTACTTATTAACAACTCTATTCATCTAGAAGAAAATGTCCATATCTATGCAATTCATTCAATACAATTAAACAATGGGGTTCATGATCTTCATTAGGGTTTCTTATTGATGTTAATTGGTTGAATTCCAAAATAAAGAATCCCTTAGAACATTTCTAGTTTGGAAGACTTGTCTTTTGGTTCCAAACACACCTTTTAAGGTAGTGATCATGAGATTAACAGTTATGACTAAATTACTTGGTATATTAATGAAAACAAATATGTCAATGCACTATTGAAAATATAAATGTGTTTAGTTCAATCACCCAAAGGAGTGATTCATCTTTAATTTGCATTTCGTACTAATGTGAAGTGACTTATTTCCTAAATAATGAGTCTTTCTTTTCACTTTAGGCTAACAGGCTCCTTTTGTTGTTTCAAGCACTATTTTTCTTGGAATAACCATGAAATTATCTTTTGTCTCCTTATTAACAACTCTATCCATCAACAAGAAAATGTCCATATCTATACAATTCATTCAATACAATCAAACAATGGGGTTCATGATCTTCATTAGGGTTTCTTGTTGATGTTAATTGGTTGAATTCCAAAATAAACAATCCTTCAGAACATTTCTGGTTTGGAACACTTGTCTTTTGGACCCAAACACACTTTTTGACACAATGATCATGAGATTAACATTTATAACTAAATTACATAGTATATTAATTCAAAAAACATGTCGATGCACTATTGAAAGTTCAAATGTGTTTAGTTTCATCACCCAATGGACTCATTCATCTTAGTTTGCTTTTCGTACTAATGTGAATTGGTTTATTTCCTAAATAATGACTCCTTCTATTCACTTTATGCAAAAGAAACTCCTTTTGTTGTTACAAGCACCATTTTTCTTGCAGTAACCGTGAAATTATCTTTTGTCTCCTTATTAACAACTCTATTCATCAAGAAGAAAATGTCCATATCTATACAATTCATTCAATGCAATCAAACAATGGGGTTCATGATCTTCATTAGGGTTTCTTATTGATGTTAATTGGTTGAGTTTCAAAATAAAGAATCCCTCCGAATATTTCTGGTTTGGAATACTTGTCTTTTGGTTCCAAACACACCTTTTGACATAATGATCATGAGATTAACATTTATGACTAAATTACATAGTATATTAATAAAAAACAAATATGTCCATGCACTATTGAAAATAAAAATGTGTTTAGTTCAATCACTCAAAGGAGTCATTAATCTTAATTTGCATTTCGTAATAATGTGAAGTGGCTTATTTCCTAAATAATGAGTCTGTCTATTCACTTTATGCTAACAGGCTCCTTTTGTCGTTACAAGCACTATTTTTCTTGCAATAACCATGAAATTATCTTTTGTCTCCTTATTAACAACTCTATTCATCAAGAAGAAAATGTCCATATCTATACAATTCATTCAATACAATCAAACAATGGGGTTCATGATCTTCATTAGGGTTTCTTATTGATGTTAATTGGTTGAATTTCAAAATTAAGAATCCCTCGGAATATTTCTGGTTTGGAAGACTTGACTTTTGTTTCCAAACACACCTTTTGATATAATGATCATGAGATTAACATTTATGACTAAATTACATAGTATATTAATTAAAACATATATGTCCATGCACTATTGAAAATATAAATGTGTTTAGTTCAATCACCCAATGGAGTGATTCATCTTAATTTGCATTTTTATACTAATGTGAAGTGGCTTATTTCCTAAATAATGAGTCTTTCTATTCACTTTATGCTAACAGGCTCCTTTTGTTGTTTCAAGCACTATTTTTGTTGCAATAACCATGAAATTATCTTTTGTCTCCTTATTAACAACTCTATTCATCAAGAAGAAAATGTCCATATCTATACTATTCATTCAATACAATCAAACAATGGGGTTTATGATCTTCATTAGGGTTTCTTATTGATGTTAATTGGTTGAATTCCAAAATAAAAAAATCCGTCAGAACATTTCTAGTTTGGAACACTTGTCTTTTGGACAGAAACACACTTTTTGACACAATGATCATGAGATTAACATTTATAACTAAATTACATAGTATATTAATTAAAAAAAACATGTCAATGCACTATTGAAAATATAAATGTGTTTAGTTCAATCACCCAATGGAGTGATTCATCTTAATTTGCATTTTATACTAATGTGAATTGGCTTATTTCCTAAATAATGAGTCTTTCTATTCACTTTATGCTAACAGGCTCCTTTTGTTGTTTCAAGCACTATTTTTCTTGGAATAACCATGAAATTATCTTTTGTCTCCTTATTAACAACTCTATTCATCAAGAAGAAAATGTCCATATCTATACAATTCATTCAATACAATCAAACAATGGGGATTATGATCTTCATTAGGGTTTCCTATTGATGTTAATTGGTTGAATTCCAAAATAAACAATCCCTCAGAACATTTCTGGTTTGGAACACTTGTCTTTTGGACAGAAACACACTTTTTGACACAATGATCATGAGATTAACATTTATAACTAAATTACATAGTATATTAATTAAAAAAAACATGTCAATGCACTATTGAAAATTTAAATGTGTTTAGTTTCATTACCCAAAGGACTCACCCATCTTAGTTTGCTTTTCGTACTAATGTGAAGTTGCTTATTTCCCAAATAATGAGTCTGTCTGTTCACTTTATGCTAACAAGCTCCTTTTGTCGTTACAAGCACTATTTTTCTTGCAATAACCATGACATTATCTTTTGTCTCCTTATTAACAACTCAATTCATCTAGAAGAAAATGTCCATATCTATGCAATTCATTCAATACAATCAAACAATGGGGTTCATGATCTTCATTAGGGTTTCTTATTGATGTTAATTGGTTGAATTCCAAAATAAAGAATCCCTTAGAACATTTCTAGTTTGGAAGACTTGTCTTTTGGTTCCAATCACACCTTTTAAGGTAATGATCATGAGATTAACAGTTATGACTAAATTACTTAGTATATTAATGAAAACAAATATGTCAATGCACTATTGAAAATATAAATGTGTTTAGTTCAATCACTCAAAGGAGTCATTAATCTTAATTTGCATTTCGTAATAATGTGAAGTGTCTTATTTCCTAAATAATGAGTCTGTCTATTCACTTTATGCTAACAGGCTCCTTTTGTCATTACAAGCACTATTTTTTTCTTGCAATAACAATGAAATTAACTTTTTTCTCCTTATTAACAACTCTATTCATCAAGAAGAAAATGTCCATATATATACAATTCATACAATACAATCAAACAATGAGGTTCATGATCTTCATTAGGGTTTCTTATTGATGTTAATTGGTTGAATTCCAAAATAAACAATCCCTCGGAACATTTCTGCTTTGGAACACTTGTCTTTTGGACCCAAACACACTTTTTGACACAATGATCATGAGATTAACATTTATAACTAAATTACATAGTATATTAATTAAAACAAACATGTCGATGCACTATTGAAAATTTAAATGTGATTAGTTTCGTCACCCAAAGGACTCATTCATCTTAGTTTGCTTTTCGTATTAATGTGAAGTGGTTTATTTCTTGAATAATGAGTCCTTCTATTCACTTTATGCTAAACAAGCTCCGTTTGTTTTTACAAGCACTATTTTTCTTGCAATAACCATGAAATTATCATTTGTCTACTTATTAACAACTCTATTCATCTAGAAGAAAATGTCCATATCTATGCAATTCATTCAATACAATTAAACAATGGGGTTCATGATCTTCATTAGGGTTTCTTATTGATGTTAATTGGTTGAATTCCAAAATAAAGAATCCCTTAGAACATTTCTAGTTTGGAAGACTTGTCTTTTGGTTCCAAACACACCTTTTAAGGTAATGATCATGAGATTAACAGTTATGACTAAATTACTTGGTATATTAATGAAAACAAATATGTCAATGCACTATTGAAAATATAAATGTGTTTAGTTCAATCACCCAAAGGAGTGATTCATCTTAATTTGCATTTCGTACTAATGTGAAGTGACTTATTTCCTAAATAATGAGTCTTTCTTTTCACTTTAGGCTAACAGGCTCCTTTTGTTGTTTCAAGCACTATTTTTCTTGGAATAACCATGAAATTATCTTTTGTCTCCTTATTAACAACTCTATCCATCAACAAGAAAATGTCCATATCTATACAATTCATTCAATACAATCAAACAATGGGGTTCATGATCTTCATTAGGGTTTCTTGTTGATGTTAATTGGTTGAATTCCAAAATAAACAATCCTTCAGAACATTTCTGGTTTGGAACACTTGTCTTTTGGACCCAAACACACTTTTTGACACAATGATCATGAGATTAACATTTATAACTAAATTACATAGTATATTAATCAAAAAAAACATGTCGATGCACTATTGAAAGTTCAAATGTGTTTAGTTTCATCACCCAATGGACTCATTCATCTTAGTTTGCTTTTCGTACTAATGTGAATTGGTTTATTTCCTAAATAATGACTCCTTCTATTCACTTTATGCAAAAGAAACTCCTTTTGTTGTTACAAGCACCATTTTTCTTGCAGTAACCGTGAAATTATCTTTTGTCTCCTTATTAACAACTCTATTCATCAAGAAGAAAATGTCCATATCTATACAATTCATTCAATGCAATCAAACAATGGGGTTCATGATCTTCATTAGGGTTTCTTATTGATGTTAATTGGTTGAGTTTCAAAATAAAGAATCCCTCCGAATATTTCTGGTTTGGAATACTTGTCTTTTGGTTCCAAACACACCTTTTGACATAATGATCATGAGATTAACATTTATGACTAAATTACATAGTATATTAATTAAAACAAATATGTCCATGCACTATTGAAAATAAAAATGTGTTTAGTTCAATCACTCAAAGGAGTCATTAATCTTAATTTGCATTTCGTAATAATGTGAAGTGGCTTATTTCCTAAATAATGAGTCTGTCTATTCACTTTATGCTAACAGGCTCCTTTTGTCGTTACAAGCACTATTTTTCTTGCAATAACCATGAAATTATCTTTTGTCTCCTTATTAACAACTCTATTCATCAAGAAGAAAATGTCCATATCTATACAATTCATTCAATACAATCAAACAATGGGGTTCATGATCTTCATTAGGGTTTCTTATTGATGTTAATTGGTTGAATTTCAAAATTAAGAATCCCTCCGAATATTTCTGGTTTGGAAGACTTGACTTTTGTTTCCAAAACACCTTTTTTGATATAATGATCATGAGATTAACATTTATGACTAAATTACATAGTATATTAATTAAAAAATATATGTCCATGCACTATTGAAAAATATAAATGTGTTTAGTTCAATCACCCAATGGAGTGATTCATCTTAATTTGCATTTTTATACTAATGTGAAGTGGCTTATTTCCTAAATAATGAGTCTTTCTATTCACTTTATGCTAACAGGCTCCTTTTGTTGTTTTCAAGCACTATTTTTGTTGGAATAACCATGAAATTATCTTTTGTCTCCTTATTAACAACTCTATTCATCAAGAAGAAAATGTCCATATCTATACTATTCATTCAATACAATCAAACAATGGGGTTTATGATCTTCATTAGGGTTTCCTATTGATGTTAATTGGTTGAATTCCAAAATAAACAATCCGTCAGAACATTTCTAGTTTGGAACACTTGTCTTTTGGACAGAAACACACTTTTTGACACAATGATCATGAGATTAATTTATAACTAAATTACATAGTATATATTAATTAAAAAAAAACATGTCAATGCACTATTGAAAATATAAATGTGTTTAGTTCAATCACCCAATGGAGTGATTCATCTTAATTTGCATTTTATACTAATGTGAATTGGCTTATTTCCTAAATAATGAGTCTTTCTATTCACTTTATGCTAACAGGCTCCTTTTGTTGTTTCAAGCACTATTTTTCTTGGAATAACCATGAAATTATCTTTTGTCTCCTTATTAACAACTCTATTCATCAAGAAGAAAATGTCCATATCTATACAATTCATTCAATACAATCAAACAATGGGGATTATGATCTTCATTAGGGTTTCCTATTGATGTTAATTGGTTGAATTCCAAAATAAACAATCCCTCAGAACATTTCTGGTTTGGAACACTTGTCTTTTGGACAGAAACACACTTTTTGACACAATGATCATGAGATTAACATTTATAACTAAATTAGATAGTATATTAATAAAAAAAAAAACATGTCAATGCACTATTGAAAAATTTAAATGTGTTTAGTTTCATTACCCAAAGGACTCACCCATCTTAGTTTGCTTTTCGTACTAATGTGAAGTTGCTTATTTCCCAAATAATGAGTCTGTCTGTTCACTTTATGCTAACAAGCTCCTTTTGTCGTTACAAGCACTATTTTTCTTGCAATAACCATGACATTATCTTTTGTCTCCTTATTAACAACTCAATTCATCTAGAAGAAAATGTCCATATCTATGCAATTCATTCAATACAATCAAACAATGGGGTTCATGATCTTCATTTAGGGTTTCTTATTGATGTTAATTGGTTGAATTCCAAAATAAAGAATCCCTTAGAACATTTCTAGTTTGGAAGACTTGTCTTTTGGTTCCAATCACACCTTTTAAGGTAATGATCATGAGATTAACAGTTATGACTAAATTACTTAGTATATTAATGAAAACAAATATGTCAATGCACTATTGAAAATATAAATGTGTTTAGTTTTCATCACTCAAAAGGAGTCATTAATCTTAATTTGCATTTCGTAATAATGTGAAGTGTCTTATTTCCTAAATAATGAGTCTGTCTATTCACTTTATGCTAACAGGCTCCTTTTGTCGTTACAAGCACTATTTTTCTTGCAATAACAATGAAATTAACTTTTTTCTCCTTATTAACAACTCTATTCATCAAGAAGAAAATGTCCATATATATACAATTCATACAATACAATCAAACAATGAGGTTCATGATCTTCATTAGGGTTTCTTATTGATGTTAATTGGTTGAATTCCAAAATAAACAATCCCTCGGAACATTTCTGCTTTGGAACACTTGTCTTTTGGACCCAAACACACTTTTTGACACAATGATCATGAGATTAACATTTATAACTAAATTACATAGTATATTAATTAAAACAAACATGTCGATGCACTATTGAAAATTTAAATGTGATTAGTTTCGTCACCCAAAGGACTCATTCATCTTAGTTTGCGCTTTTCGTATTAATGTGAAGTGGTTTATTTCTTGAATAATGAGTCCTTCTATTCACTTTATGCTAAACAAGCTCCGTTTGTTTTTACAAGCACTATTTTTCTTGCAATAACCATGAAATTATCATTTGTCTACTTATTAACAACTCTATTCATCTAGAAGAAAATGTCCATATCTATGCAATTCATTCAATACAATTAAACAATGGGGTTCATGATCTTCATTAGGGTTTCTTATTGATGTTAATTGGTTGAATTCCAAAATAAAGAATCCCTTAGAACATTTCTAGTTTGGAAGACTTGTCTTTTGGTTCCAAACACACCTTTTAAGGTAATGATCATGAGATTAACAGTTATGACTAAATTACTTGGTATATTAATGAAAACAAATATGTCAATGCACTATTGAAAATATAAATGTGTTTAGTTCAATCACCCAAAGGAGTGATTCATCTTAATTTGCATTTCGTACTAATGTGAAGTGACTTATTTCCTAAATAATGAGTCTTCTTTCTTTTCACTTTAGGCTAACAGGCTCCTTTTGTTGTTTCAAGCACTATTTTTCTTGGAATAACCATGAAATTATCTTTTGTCTCCTTATTAACAACTCTATCCATCAACAAGAAAATGTCCATATCTATACAATTCATTCAATACAATCAAACAATGGGGTTCATGATCTTCATTAGGGTTTCTTGTTGATGTTAATTGGTTGAATTCCAAAATAAACAATCCTTCAGAACATTTCTGGTTTGGAACACTTGTCTTTTGGACCCAAACACACTTTTTGACACAATGATCATGAGATTAACATTTATAACTAAATTACATAGTATATTAATTCAAAAAACATGTCGATGCACTATTGAAAGTTCAAATGTGTTTAGTTTCATCACCCAATGGACTCATTCATCTTAGTTTGCTTTTCGTACTAATGTGAATTGGTTTATTTCCTAAATAATGACTCCTTCTATTCACTTTATGCAAAAGAAACTCCTTTTGTTGTTACAAGCACCATTTTTCTTGCAGTAACCGTGAAATTATCTTTTGTCTCCTTATTAACAACTCTATTCATCAAGAAGAAAATGTCCATATCTATACAATTCATTCAATGCAATCAAACAATGGGGTTCATGATCTTCATTAGGGTTTCTTATTGATGTTAATTGGTTGAGTTTCAAAATAAAGAATCCCTCCGAATATTTCTGGTTTGGAATACTTGTCTTTTGGTTCCAAACACACCTTTTGACATAATGATCATGAGATTAACATTTATGACTAAATTACATAGTATATTAATTAAAACAAATATGTCCATGCACTATTGAAAATAAAAATGTGTTTAGTTCAATCACTCAAAGGAGTCATTAATCTTAATTTGCATTTCGTAATAATGTGAAGTGGCTTATTTCCTAAATAATGAGTCTGTCTATTCACTTTATGCTAACAGGCTCCTTTTGTCGTTACAAGCACTATTTTTCTTGCAATAACCATGAAATTATCTTTTTTGTCTCCTTATTAACAACTCTATTCATCAAGAAGAAAATGTCCATATCTATACAATTCATTCAATACAATCAAACAATGGGGTTCATGATCTTCATTAGGGTTTCTTATTGATGTTAATTGGTTGAATTTCAAAATTAAGAATCCCTCGGAATATTTCTGGTTTGGAAGACTTGACTTTTGTTTCCAAACACACCTTTTGATATAATGATCATGAGATTAACATTTATGACTAAATTACATAGTATATTAATTAAAACATATATGTCCATGCACTATTGAAAATATAAATGTGTTTAGTTCAATCACCCAATGGAGTGATTCATCTTAATTTGCATTTTATACTAATGTGAAGTGGCTTATTTCCTAAATAATGAGTCTTTCTATTCACTTTATGCTAACAGGCTCCTTTTGTTGTTTCAAGCACTATTTTTGTTGGAATAACCATGAAATTATCTTTTGTCTCCTTATTAACAACTCTATTCATCAAGAAGAAAATGTCCATATCTATACTATTCATTCAATACAATCAAACAATGGGGTTTATGATCTTCATTAGGGTTTCTTATTGATGTTAATTGGTTGAATTCCAAAATAAACAATCCCGTCAGAACATTTCTAGTTTGGAACACTTGTCTTTTGGACAGAAACACACTTTTTGACACAATGATCATGAGATTAACATTTATAACTAAATTACATAGTATATTAATTAAAAAAAAAACATGTCAATGCACTATTGAAAATATAAATGTGTTTAGTTCAATCACCCAATGGGAGTGATTCATCTTAATTTGCATTTTATACTAATGTGAATTGGCTTATTTCCTAAATAATGAGTCTTTCTATTCACTTTATGCTAACAGGCTCCTTTTTTGTTGTTTTCAAGCACTATTTTTTTTCTTGGAATAACCATGAAATTATCTTTTTGTCTCCTTATTAACAACTCTATTCATCAAGAAGAAAATGTCCATATCTATACAATTCATTCAATACAATCAAACAATGGGGATTATGATCTTCATTAGGGTTTCTTATTGATGTTAATTGGTTGAATTCCAAAAATAAACAATCCCTCAGAACATTTCTGGTTTGGAACACTTGTCTTTTGGACAGAAACACACTTTTTGACACAATGATCATGAGATTTAACATTTATAACTAAATTAGATAGTATATTAATTAAAAAAAACATGTCAATGCACTATTGAAAATTTAAATGTGTTTAGTTTCATTACCCAAAGGACTCACCCATCTTAGTTTGCTTTTCGTACTAATGTGAAGTTGCTTATTTCCCAAATAATGAGTCTGTCTGTTCACTTTATGCTAACAAGCTCCTTTTGTCGTTACAAGCACTATTTTTCTTGCAATCACCATGACATTATCTTTTGTCTCCTTATTAACAACTCAATTCATCTAGAAGAAAATGTCCATATCTATGCAATTCATTCAATACAATCAAACAATGGGGTTCATGATCTTCATTAGGGTTTCTTATTGATGTTAATTGGTTGAATTCCAAAATAAAGAATCCCTTAGAACATTTCTAGTTTGGAAGACTTGTCTTTTGGTTCCAATCACACCTTTTAAGGTAATGATCATGAGATTAACAGTTATGACTAAATTACTTAGTATATTAATGAAAACAAATATGTCAATGCACTATTGAAAATATAAATGTGTTTAGTTCAATCACTCAAAGGAGTCATTAATCTTAATTTGCATTTCGTAATAATGTGAAGTGTCTTATTTCCTAAATAATGAGTCTGTCTATTCACTTTATGCTAACAGGCTCCTTTTGTCATTACAAGCACTATTTTTCTTGCAATAACAATGAAATTAACTTTTTTCTCCTTATTAACAACTCTATTCATCAAGAAGAAAATGTCCATATATATACAATTCATACAATACAATCAAACAATGGGGTTCATGATCTTCATTAGGGTTTCTTATTGATGTTAATTGGTTTGAATTCCAAAATAAACAAATCCCTCGGAACATTTCTGCTTTGGAACACTTGTCTTTTGGACCCAAACACACTTTTTGACACAATGATCATGAGATTAACATTTATAACTAAATTACATAGTATATTAATTAAAACAAACATGTCGATGCACTATTGAAAATTTAAATGTGATTAGTTTCGTCACCCAAAGGACTCATTCATCTTAGTTTGCTTTTCGTATTAATGTGAAGTGGTTTATTTCTTGAATAATGAGTCCTTCTATTCACTTTATGCTAAACAAGCTCCGTTTGTTTTTTACAAGCACTATTTTTTCTTGCAATAACCATGAAATTATCATTTGTCTACTTATTAACAACTCTATTCATCTAGAAGAAAATGTCCATATCTATGCAATTCATTCAATACAATTAAACAATGGGGTTCATGATCTTCATTAGGGTTTCTTATTGATGTTAATTGGTTGAATTCCAAAATAAAGAATCCCTTAGAAGAACATTTCTAGTTTGGAAGACTTGTCTTTTGGTTCCAAACACACCTTTTAAGGTAATGATCATGAGATTAACAGTTATGACTAAATTACTTGGTATATTAATGAAAACAAATATGTCAATGCACTATTGAAAATATAAATGTGTTTAGTTCAATCACCCAAAGGAGTGATTCATCTTAATTTGCATTTCGTACTAATGTGAAGTGACTTATTTCCTAAATAATGAGTCTTTCTTTTCACTTTAGGCTAACAGGCTCCTTTTGTTGTTTCAAGCACTATTTTTCTTGGAATAACCATGAAATTATCTTTTGTCTCCTTATTAACAACTCTATCCATCAACAAGAAAATGTCCATATCTATACAATTCATTCAATACAATCAAACAATGGGGTTCATGATCTTCATTAGGGTTTCTTGTTGATGTTAATTGGTTGAATTCCAAAATAAACAATCCTTCAGAACATTTCTGGTTTGGAACACTTGTCTTTTGGACCCAAACACACTTTTTGACACAATGATCATGAGATTAACATTTATAACTAAATTACATAGTATATTAATTCAAAAAACATGTCGATGCACTATTGAAAGTTCAAATGTGTTTAGTTTCATCACCCAATGGACTCATTCATCTTAGTTTGCTTTTCGTACTAATGTGAATTGGTTTATTTCCTAAATAATGACTCCTTCTATTCACTTTATGCAAAAGAAACTCCTTTTGTTGTTACAAGCACCATTTTTCTTGCAGTAACCGTGAAATTATCTTTTGTCTCCTTATTAACAACTCTATTCATCAAGAAGAAAATGTCCATATCTATACAATTCATTCAATGCAATCAAACAATGGGGTTCATGATCTTCATTAGGGTTTCTTATTGATGTTAATTGGTTGAGTTTCAAAATAAATAATCCCTCCGAATATTTCTGGTTTGGAATACTTGTCTTTTGGTTCCAAACACACCTTTTGACATAATGATCATGAGATTAACATCTATGACTAAATTACATAGTATATTAATTAAAACAAATATGTCCATGCACTATTGAAAATAAAAATGTGTTTAGTTCAATCACTCAAAGGAGTCATTAATCTTAATTTGCATTTCGTAATAATGTGAAGTGGCTTATTTCCTAAATAATGAGTCTGTCTATTCACTTTATGCTAACAGGCTCCTTTTGTCGTTACAAGCACTATTTTTCTTGCAATAACCATGAAATTATCTTTTGTCTCCTTATTAACAACTCTATTCATCAAGAAGAAAATGTCCATATCTATACAATTCATTCAATACAATCAAACAATGGGGTTCATGATCTTCATTAGGGTTTCTTATTGATGTTAATTGGTTGAATTTCAAAATTAAGAATCCCTCGGAATATTTCTGGTTTGGAAGACTTGACTTTTGTTTCCAAACACACCTTTTGATATAATGATCATGAGATTAACATTTATGACTAAATTACATAGTATATTAATTAAAACATATATGTCCATGCACTATTGAAAATATAAATGTGTTTAGTTCAATCACCCAATGGAGTGATTCATCTTAATTTGCATTTTATACTAATGTGAAGTGGCTTATTTCCTAAATAATGAGTCTTTCTATTCACTTTATGCTAACAGGCTCCTTTTGTTGTTTCAAGCACTATTTTTGTTGGAATAACCATGAAATTATCTTTTGTCTCCTTATTAACAACTCTATTCATCAAGAAGAAAATGTCCATATCTATACAATTCATTCAATACAATCAAACAATGGGGATTATGATCTTCATTAGGGTTTCCTATTGATGTTAATTGGTTGAATTCCAAAATAAATAATCCCTCAGAACATTTCTGGTTTGGAACACTTGTCTTTTGGACAGAAACACACTTTTTGACACAATGATCATGAGATTAACATTTATAACTAAATTAGATAGTATATTAATTAAAAAAAACATGTCAATGCACTATTGAAAATTTAAATGTGTTTAGTTTCATTACCCAAAGGACTCACCCATCTTAATTTGCTTTTCGTACTAATGTGAAGTTGCTTATTTCCCAAATAATGAGTCTGTCTGTTCACTTTATGCTAACAAGCTCCTTTTGTCGTTACAAGCACTATTTTTCTTGCAATAACCATGACATTATCTTTTGTCTCCTTATTAACAACTCAATTCATCTAGAAGAAAATGTCCATATCTATGCAATTCATTCAATACAATCAAACAATGGGGTTCATGATCTTCATTAGGGTTTCTTATTGATGTTAATTGGTTGAATTCCAAAATAAAGAATCCCTTAGAACATTTCTAGTTTGGAAGACTTGTCTTTTGGTTCCAATCACACCTTTTAAGGTAATGATCATGAGATTAACAGTTATGACTAAATTACTTAGTATATTAATGAAAACAAATATGTCAATGCACTATTGAAAATATAAATGTGTTTAGTTCAATCACTCAAAGGAGTCATTAATCTTAATTTGCATTTCGTAATAATGTGAAGTGTCTTATTTCCTAAATAATGAGTCTGTCTATTCACTTTATGCTAACAGGCTCCTTTTGTCATTACAAGCACTATTTTTCTTGCAATAACAATGAAATTAACTTTTTTCTCCTTATTAACAACTCTATTCATCAAGAAGAAAATGTCCATATATATACAATTCATACAATACAATCAAACAATGAGGTTCATGATCTTCATTAGGGTTTCTTATTGATGTTAATTGGTTGAATTCCAAAATAAACAATCCCTCGGAACATTTCTGCTTTGGAACACTTGTCTTTTGGACCCAAACACACTTTTTGACACAATGATCATGAGATTAACATTTATAACTAAATTACATAGTATATTAATTAAAACAAACATGTCGATGCACTATTGAAAATTTAAATGTGATTAGTTTCGTCACCCAAAGGACTCATTCATCTTAGTTTGCTTTTCGTATTAATGTGAAGTGGTTTATTTCTTGAATAATGAGTCCTTCTATTCACTTTATGCTAAACAAGCTCCGTTTGTGTTTTTACAAGCACTATTTTTTCTTGCAATAACCATGAAATTATCATTTGTCTACTTATTAACAACTCTATTCATCTAGAAGAAAATGTCCATATCTATGCAATTCATTCAATACAATTAAACAATGGGGTTCATGATCTTCATTAGGGTCTCTTATTGATGTTAATTGGTTGAATTCCAAAATAAAGAATCCCTTAGAACATTTCTAGTTTGGAAGACTTGTCTTTTGGTTCCAAACACACCTTTTAAGGTAGTGATCATGAGATTAACAGTTATGACTAAATTACTTGGTATATTAATGAAAACAAATATGTCAATGCACTATTGAAAATATAAATGTGTTTAGTTCAATCACCCAAAGGAGTGATTCATCTTAATTTGCATTTCGTACTAATGTGAAGTGGCTTATTTCCTAAATAATGAGTCTGTCTATTCACTTTAGGCTAACAGGCTCCTTTTGTTGTTTCAAGAACTATTTTTCTTGGAATATACATGAAATTATCTTTTGTCTCCTTATTAACAACTCTATTCATCAAGAAGAAAATGTCCATATCTATACAATTCATTCAATACAATCAAACAATGGGGTTCATGATCTTCATTAGGGTTTCTTATTGATGTTAATTGGTTGAATTTCAAAATAAACAATCCCTCAGAAATATTTCTGGTTTGGAACACTTGTCTTTTGGACCCAAACACACCTTTTGACATAATGATCATGAGATTAACATTTATAACTAAATTACATAGTATATTAATTAAAAAAAATATGTCCATGCACTATTGAAAATATAAATGTGTTTAGTTTCATCACCCAATGGAGTGATTCATCTTAGTTTGCTTTTCGTACTAATGTGAAGTGGTTTATTTCCTAAATAATGACTCCTTCTATTCACTTTATGCTAACAGGCTCCTTTTGTTGTTTCAAGCACTATTTTTGTTGGAATAACCATGAAATTATCTTTTGTCTCCTTATTAACAACTCTATTTATCAAGAAGAAAATGTCCATATCTATACAATTCATTCAATACAATCAAACAATGGGGTTTATGATCTTCATTAGGGTTTCTTATTGATGTTAATTGGTTGAATTCCAAAATAAACAATCCCCCTCAGAACATTTCTGGTTTGGAACACTTGTCTTTTGGACAGAAACACACTTTTTGACACAATGATCATGAGATTAACATTTATAACTAAAATTACATAGTATATTAATTAAAAAAAACATGTCAATGCACTATTGAAAATATAAATGTGTTTAGTTCAATCACCCAATGGAGTGATTCATCTTAATTTGCATTTTATACTAAATGTGAAGTGGCTTATTTCCTAAATAATGAGTCTTTCTATTCACTTTATGCTAACAGGCTCCTTTTGTTGTTTCAAGCACTATTTTTCTTGGAATAACCATGAAATTATCTTTTTTGTCTCCTTATTAACAACTCTATTCATCAAGAAGAAAATGTCCATATCTATACAATTCATTCAATACAATCAAACAATGGGGTTTATGATCTTCATTAGGGTTTCCTATTGATGTTAATTTGGTTGAATTCCAAAATAAAACAATCCCTCAGAACATTTTCTCGTTTGGAACACTTGTCTTTTGGACAGAAACACACTTTTTGACACAATGATCATGAGATTAACATTTATAACTAAATTACATAGTATATTAATTAAAAAAAACATGTCGATGCACTATTGAAAATTTAAATGTGTTTAGTTTCATCACCCAAAGGACTCACCCATCTTAGTTTGCTTTTCGTACCAATGTGAAGTTGCTTATTTCCCAAATAATGAGTCTGTCTGTTCACTTTATGCTAACAAGCTCCTTTTGTCGTTACAAGCACTATTTTTCTTGCAATAACCATGACATTATCTTTTGTCTCCTTATTAACAACTCAATTCATCTAGAAGAAAATGTCCATATCTAAGCAATTCATTCAATACAATCAAACAATGGGGTTCATGATCTTCATTAGGGTTTCTTATTGATGTTAATTGGTTGAATTCCAAAATAAAGAATCCCTTAGAACATTTCTAGTTTGGAAGACTTGTCTTTTGGTTCCAATCACACCTTTTAAGGTAATGATCATGAGGTTAACAGTTATGACTAAATTACTTAGTATATTAATGAAAACAAATATGTCAATGCACTATTGAAAATATAAATGTGTTTAGTTCAATCACCCAATGGAGTGATTCATCTTAATTTGCATTTTATACTAATGTGAATTGGCTTATTTCCTAAATAATGAGTCTTTCTATTCACTTTATGCTAACAGGCTCCTTTTGTTGTTTCAAGCACTATTTTTTCTTGGAATAACCATGAAAATTATCTTTTGTCTCCTTATTAACAACTCTATTCATCAAGAAGAAAAATGTCCATATCTATACAATTCATTCAATACAATCAAACAATGGGGGTTTATGATCTTCATTAGGGTTTCCTATTGATTGATTTTATTTGGTTTAATTCCAAAATAAACAATCCCTCAGAACATTTCTGTTTTGGAACACTTGTCTTTTGGACAGAAACACACTTTTTGACACAATGATCATGAGATTAACATTTATAACTAAATTACATAGTATATTAATTAAAAAAAACATGTCAATGCACTATTGAAAATTTAAATGTGTTTAGTTCAATCTCCCAAAGGAGTCATTAATCTTAATTTGCATTTCGTAATAATGTGAAGTGGCTTATTTCCTAAATAATGAGTCTGTCTATTCACTTTATGCTAACAGGCTCCTTTTGTCGTTACAAGCACTATTTTTCTTGCAATAACCATGAAATTATCTTTTGTCTCCTTATTAACAACTCTATTCATCAAGAAGAAAATGTCCATATCTATACAATTCATTCAATACAATCAAACAATGGGGTTCATGATCTTCATTAGGGTTTCTTATTGATGTTAATTGGTTGAATTTCAAAATTAAGAATCCCTCGGAATATTTCTGGTTTGGAAGACTTGACTTTTTTGTTTCCAAACACACCTTTTGGTATAATGATCATGAGATTAACATTTATGACTAAAATTACATAGTATATTAATTAAAACATATATGTCCATGCACTATTGAAAATATAAATGTGTTTAGTTCAATCACCCAATGGAGTGATTCATCTTAATTTGCATTTTATACTAATGTGAAGTGGCTTATTTCCTAAATAATGAGTCTTTCTATTCACTTTATGCTAACAGGCTCCTTTTGTTGTTTCAAGCACTATTTTTGTTGGAATAACCATGAAATTATCTTTTGTCTCCTTATTAACAACTCTATTTATCAAGAAGAAAATGTCCATATCTATACTATTCATTCAATACAATCAAACAATGGGGTTTATGATCTTCATTAGGGTTTCCTATTGATGTTAATTGGTTGAATTCCAAAATAAACAATCCCTCAGAACATTTCTGGTTTGGAACACTTGTCTTTTGGACAGAAACACACTTTTTGACACAATGATCATGAGATTAACATTTATAACTAAATTACATAGTATATTAATTAAAAAAAACATGTCAATGCACTATTGAAAATATAAATGTGTTTAGTTCAATCACCCAATGGAGTGATTCATCTTAATTTGCATTTTATACTAATGTGAATTGGCTTATTTCCTAAATAATGAGTCTTTCTATTCACTTTATGCTAACAGGCTCCTTTTGTTGTTTCAAGCACTATTTTTCTTGGAATAACCATGAAATTATCTTTTGTCTCCTTATTAACAACTCTATTCATCAAGAAGAAAATGTCCATATCTATACAATTCATTCAATACAATCAAACAATGGGGTTTATGATCTTCATTAGGGTTTCCTATTGATGTTAATTGGTTGAATTCCAAAATAAACAATCCCTCAGAACATTTCTCGTTTGGAACACTTGTCTTTTGGACAGAAAAAACACACTTTTTGACACAATGATCATGAGATTAACATTTATAACTAAATTACATAGTATATTAATTAAAAAAAAAACATGTCGATGCACTATTGAAAATTTAAATGTGTTTAGTTTCATCACCCAAAGGACTCATCACCCATCTTAGTTTGCTTTTCGTACTAATGTGAAGTTGCTTATATTCCCAAATAATGAGTCTGTCTGTTCACTTTATGCTAACAAGCTCCTTTTGTCGTTACAAGCACTATTTTTCTTGCAATAACCATGACATTATCTTTTGTCTCCTTATTAACAACTCAATTCATCTAGAAGAAAATGTCCATATCTAAGCAATTCATTCAATACAATCAAACAATGGGGTTCATGATCTTCATTAGGGTTTCTTATTGATGTTAATTGGTTGAATTCCAAAATAAAGAATCCCTTAGAACATTTCTAGTTTGGAAGACTTGTCTTTTGGTTCCAATCACACCTTTTAAGGTAATGATCATGAGGTTAACAGTTATGACTAAATTACTTAGTATATTAATGAAAACAAATATGTCAATGCACTATTGAAAATATAAATGTGTTTAGTTCAATCACCCAATGGAGTGATTCATCTTAATTTGCATTTTATACTAATGTGAATTGGCTTATTTCCTAAATAATGAGTCTTTCTATTCACTTTATGCTAACAGGCTCCTTTTGTTGTTTCAAGCACTATTTTTCTTGGAATAACCATGAAATTATCTTTTGTCTCCTTATTAACAACTCTATTCATCAAGAAGAAAATGTCCATATCTATACAATTCATTCAATACAATCAAACAATGGGGTTTATGATCTTCATTAGGGTTTCCTATTGATTTTATTTGGTTTAATTCCAAAATAAACAATCCCTCAGAACATTTCTGGTTTGGAACACTTGTCTTTTGGACAGAAACACACTTTTTGACACAATGATCATGAGATTAACATTTATAACTAAATTACATAGTATATTAATTAAAAAAAACATGTCAATGCACTATTGAAAATTTAAATGTGTTTAGTTCAATCTCCCAAAGGAGTCATTAATCTTAATTTGCATTTCGTAATAATGTGAAGTGGCTTATTTCCTAAATAATGAGTTTGTCTATTCACTTCATGCTAACAGGCTCCTTTTGTCATTACAAGCACAATTTTTCTTGCAATAACCATGAAATTATCTGTTGTCTCCATATTAACAACTCTATTCATCAAGAAGAAAATGTCCATATCTATACAATTCATTCAATACATTCAAACAATGGGGTTCATGATCTTCATTAGGGTTTCCTATTGATGTTAATTGGTTGAATTCCAAAATAAACAATCCCTCGGAACATTTCTGGTTTGGAACACTTGTCTTTCGGACAGAAACACACTTTTTGAGACAATGATCATGAGATTAACATTTATAACTAAATTACATAATATATTAATTAAAAAAAACATGTCGATGCACTATTGAAAATTTAAATGTGTTTAGTTTCGTCACCCAAAGGACTCATCCATCTTAGTTTGCTTTCCGTACTAATGTGAAGTTGCTTATTTCCCAAATAATGACTCTGTCTGTTCACTTGATGCTAACAGGCTCCTTTTGTCGTTAAAAGCACTATTTTTCTTGGAATAACCATGAAATTATCTTTTGTCTCCTTATTAACAACTCTATCCATCAACAAGAAAATGTCCATATCTATACAATTCACTCAATACAATCAAACAATGGGGTTCATGATCTTCATTAGGGTTTCTTGTTGATGTTAATTGGTTGAATTCCAATATAAACAATCCTTCAGAACATTTCTGGTTTGCAACACTTGTCTTTTGGACCCACACACACTTTTTGACACAATGATCTTGAGATTAACTTTTATAACTAAATTTCATACTATATTAATTAAAACAAACATGTCGATGCACTATGGAAAACTTAAATGTGTTCAGTCTCATCAGCCAAAGAACTCATTCATCTTACTTTGCTTTTCGTACTAATGTGAAGTGGTTTATTTCCGAAATAATGAGTAATTCTATTCACTTTATGCTAAACACGCTCCCTTTGTTGTTACAAGAACTATTTTTCTTGCAATAACCATGACATTATCTTTTGTCTCCTTATTAACAACTCTATTCATCAAGAAGAAAATGTCCATATCTATACAATTCATACAATACAATCAAACAATGGGGTTCGTGATCTTCATTAGGGCTTCCTATTGATGTTAATTGGTTGAATTCTGAAATAAACAATCCCTCAGAACATTTCTGGTTTGTAACACTTGTCTTTTGGACAGAAACACACTTTTTGACACAATGATCATGAGATTAACATTTATAACTAAATTACATAGTATATTAATTAAAAAAAACATGTCAATGCACTATTGAAAATTTAAATGTGTTTAGTTTCATCACCCAAAGGACTCACCCATCTTAGTTTGCTTTTCGTACTAATGTGATGTTGCTTATTTCCTAAATAATGAGTCTGTCTATTCACTTCATGCTAACAGGCTCCTTTTGTCATTACAAGCACTATTTTTCTTGCAATAACCATGAAATTATCTGTTGTCTCTATATTAACAACTCTATTCATCAAGAAGAAAATATCCATATCTATACAATTCATTCAATACATTCAAACAATGGGGTTCATGATCTTCATTAGGGTTTCCTATTGATGTTAATTGGTTGAATTCCAAAATAAACAATCCCTCGGAACATTTCTGGTTTGGAACACTTGTCATTTGGACCCAAACACACTTTTTGACACAATGATCATGAGATTAACATTTATAACTAAATTACATAGTATATTAATTCAAAAAACATGTCGATGCACTATTGAAAGTTCAAATGTGTTTAGTTTTTCATCACCCAAAGGACTCATTCATCTTAGTTTGCTTTTCGTACTAATGTGAATTTGGTTTATTTCCTAAATAATGACTCCTTCTATTCACTTTATGCAAAAGAAACTCCTTTTGTTGTTACAAGCACTATTTTTCTTGCAGTAACCGTGAAATTATCTTTTGTCTCCTTATTAACAACTCTATTCATCAAGAAGAAAATGTCCATATCTATACAATTCATTCAATACAATCAAACAATGGGGTTCATGATCTTCATTAGGGTTTCTTATTGATTTTAATTGGTTGAGTTTCAAAATAAAGAATCCCTCCGAATATTTCTGGTTTGGAATACTTGTCTTTTGGTTCCAAACACACCTGTTGACATAATGATCATGAGATTAACATTTATGACTAAATTACATAGTATATTAATTAAAACAAATATGTCCATGCACTATCGAAAATAAAAATGTGTTTAGTTCAATCACTCAAAGGAGTCATTAATCTTAATTTGCATTTCGTAATAATGTGAAGTGGCTTATTTCCTAAATAATGAGTCTGTCTATTCACTTTATGCTAACAGGCTCCTTTTGTCGTTACAAGCACTATTTTTCTATCAATGAAATTATCTTTTGTCTCCTTATTAACAACTCTATTCATCAAGAAGCAAATGTCGATATCTATACAATTCATACAATACAATCAAACAATGGCGTTCATGATCTTCATTAGGGTTGCTTATTGATGTTAATTGGCTGAATTCCAAAATAAACAATCCCTCGGAACATTTCTGGTTTGGAACACATGTCTTTTGGACCCAAACACACTTTTTGACAAAATGATCATGAGATTAACATTTATAACTAAATTACATAGTATATTAATTAAAAAAACACGTCGATGCACTATTGAAAGTTCAAATGTGTTTAGTTTCATCACCCAAAGGACTCATTCATCTTAGTTTGCTTTTCGTACTAATGTGAATTGGTTTATTTCCTAAATAATGACTCCTTCTATTCACTTTATGCAAAAGAAACTCCTATTTGTTGTTACATGCACTATTTTTCTTGCAATAACCATGAAATTATCTTTTGTCTCCTTATTAACAACTCTATTCATCAAGAACAAAATGTCCATATCTATACAATTCATTCAATACAATCAAACAATGGGGTTCATGATCTTCATTAAGGTTTCTTATTGATGTTAATTGGTTGAATTTCAAAATAAACAATCCCTCCGAATATTTCTGGTTTGGAAGAGTTGTCTTTTGGTTCCAAACACACCTTTTGACATAATGATCATGAGATTAACATTTATGACTAAATTACATAGTATATTAATTAAAACATATATGTCCATGCACTATTGAAAATATAAATGTGTTTAGTTCAATCACCCAATGGAGTGATTCATCTTAATTTGCATTTTATACTAATGTCAAGTGGCTTATTTCCTAAATAATGAGTCATTCTATTCACTTTATGCTAACAGGCTCCTTTTGTTGTTTCAAGCACTATTTTTCTTGGAATAACCATGAAATTATCTTTTGTCTCCTTATTAACAACTCTATTCATCAAGAAGAAAATGTCCATATCTATACAATTCATTCAATACAATCAAACAATGGGGTTTATGATCTTCATTAGGGTTTCCTATTGATGTTAATTGGTTGAATTCCAAAATAAACAATCCCTCAGAACATTTCTGGTTTGGAACACTTGTCTTTTGGACAGAAACACACTTTTTGACACAATGATCATGAGATTAACATTTATAACTAAATTACATAGTATATTAATTAAAAAAAACATGTCAATGCACTATTGAAAATTTAAATGTGTTTAGTTTCATCACCCAAAGGACTCACCCATCTTAATTTGCTTTTCGTACTAATGTGAAGTTGCTTATTTCCCAAATAATGAGTCTGTCTGTTCACTTTATGCTAACAAGCTCCTTTTGTCGTTACAAGCACTATTTTTCTTGCAATAACCATGACATTATCTTTTGTCTCCTTATTAACAACTCAATTCATCTAGAAGAAAATGTCCATATCTAAGCAATTCATTCAATACAATCAAACAATGGGGTTCATGATCTTCATTAGGGTTTCTTATTGATGTTAATTGGTTGAATACCAAAATATACAATCCCTTAGAACATTTCTAGTTTGGTAGACTTGTCTTTTGATTCCAATCACACCTTTTAAGGTAATGATCATGAGATTAACAGTTTTAGACTAAATTACTTAGTATATATTAATGAAAAACAAATATGTCAATGCACTATTGAAAATATAAATGTGTTTAGTTCAATCACTCAAAGGAGTCATTAATCTTAATTTGCATTTCGTAATAATGTGAAGTGTCTTATTTCCTAAATAATGAGTCTGTCTATTCACTTTATGCTAACAGGCTCCTTTTGTCGTTACAAGCACTATTTTTCTTGCAATAACAATGAAATTATCTTTTGTCTCCTTATTAACAACTCTATTCATCAAGAAGAAAATGTCCATATATATACAATTCATACAATACAATCAAACAATGGGGTTCATGATCTTCATTAGGGTTTCTTATTGATGTTAATTGGTTGAATTCCAAAATAAACAATCCCTCGGAACATTTCTGCTTTGGAACACTTGTCTTTTGCACCCAAACACACTTTTTGACACAATGATCATGAGATTAACATTTATAACTAAATTACATAGTATATTAATTCAAAAAACATGTCGATGCACTATTGAAAGTTCAAATGTGTTTAGTTTCATCACCCAATGGACTCATTCATCTTAGTTTGCTTTTCGTACTAATGTGAATTTGTTTATTTCCTAAATAATGACTCCTTCTATTCACTTTATGCAAAAGAAACTTCTTTTGTTGTTACAAGCACTATTTTTCTTGCAGTAACCGTGAAATTATCTTTTGTCTCCTTATTAACAACTGTATTCATCAAGAAGAAAATGTCCATATCTATACAATTCATTCAATACAATCAAACAATGGGGTTCATGATCTTCATTAGGGTTTCTTATTGATGTTATTTGGTTGAGTGTCAAAATAAAGAATCCCTCTGAATATTTGTGGTTTGGAATACTTGTCTTTTGGTTCCAAACACACCTTTTGACATAATGATCATGAGATTAACATTTATGACTAAATTACATAGTATATTAACTAAAACAAATATGTCCATGCACTATTGAAAATAAAAATGTGTTTAGTTCAATCACTCAAAGGAGTCATTAATCTTAATTTGCATTTCGTAATAATGTGAAGTGGCTTATTTCCTAAATAATGAGTCTGTCTATTCACTTTATGCTAACAGGCTCCTTTTGTCGTTACAAGCACTATTTTTCTTGCAATAACAATGAAATTATCTTTTGTCTCCTTATTAACAACTCTATTCATCAAGAAGCAAATGTCCATATCTATACAATTCATACAATACAATCAAACAATGGCGTTCATGATCTTCATTAAGGTTGCTTATTGATGTTAATTGGTTGAATTCCAAAATAAACAATCCCTCGGAACATTTCTGGTTTGGAACACTTGTCTTTTGGACCCAAACACACTTTTTGACAAAATGATCATGAGATTAACATCTATAACTAAATTACATAGTATATTAATTAAAAAAACATGTCGATGCACAATTGAAAGTTCAAATGTGTTTAGTTTCATCACCCAATGGACTCATTCATCTTAGTTTGCTTTCGTACTAATGTGAATTGGTTTATTTCCTGAATAATGAGTCCCTCTATTCATTTTTGCTAAACACGCTCCTTTTGTTGTTACAAGCACTATTTTTCTTGCAATAACCATGACATTATCTTTTGTCTCCTTATTAACAACTCTATTCATCAAGAAGAAAATGTCCATATCTATACAATTGATACAATACAATCAAACAATGGGTTTCATGATCTTCATTAGGGTTTCTTATTGATGTTAATTGGTTGAATTCCAAAATAAACAATCCCTCAGAACATTTCGGGTTTGGAACACTTGTCTTTTGGACCCAAACACACTTTTTGACACAATGATCATGAGATTAACATTTATAACTAAATTACATAGTATGTTAATTAAAACAAACATGTCGATGCACTATTGAAAATTTAAATGTGATTAGTTTCATGACCCAAAGGACTCATTCATCTTAATTTGCATTTTGTAATAATGTGAAGTGGCTTATTTCCTAAATAATGAGTCTGTCTACTCACTTTATGCTAACAGGCTCCTTTTGTCGTTACAAGCACTATTTTTCTTGCAATCCCCATGACATTATCTTTTGTCTCCTTATTATCAACTCTATTCATCAAGAAGAAAATGTCCATATCGATAGAACTCGTTCAATACAATCAAACAATGGGGTTCATGATCTTCATTAGGGTTTCTTATTGATGTTAATTGGTTGAATTCCAAAAGAAACAATCCCTCAGAACATTTCTGGTTTGGAACACTTGTCTTTTGGACAGAAACACACTTTTTGACACAATGATAATGAGATTAACATTTATAACTAAATTATATAGAATATTAATTAAAACAAACATGTCGATGCACTATGGAAAACTTAAATGTGTTTAATGTCATCACCCAAAGGGCTCATTCATCTTAGTTTGCTTTTCGTACTAATGTGAATTGGTTTATTTTTGAAATAATGAGTCCTTCTATTCACTTTATGCTAAAGACGCTCCTTTTGCTGTTACAAGTACTATTTTTCTTGCAATAACCATGACATTATCTTTTGTCTCCTTATTAAACAACTCTATTCATCAAGAAGAAAATGTCCATATCGATAGAATTCGTTCAATACAATCAAACAATGTGGTTCATGATCTTCATTAGGGTTTGTTATTGATGTTAATTGGTTGAATTCCAAAATAAACAATCCCTCAGAACATTTCTGGTTTGGAACACTTGTCTTTTGGACAGAAACACACTTTTTGACACAATGATCATGAGATTAACATTTATAACTAAATTATATAGTGTATTAATTAAAACAAACATGTCGATGCACTATGGAAAACTTAAATGTGTTTAGTGTCATCTCCCAAAGGGCTCATTCATCTTAGTTTGCTTTTCGTACTAATGTGAATTGGTTTATTTCCTGAATAATGAGTCCTTCTATTCATTTTTGCTAAACACGCTCCTTTTGTTGTTACAAGCACTATTTTTCTTGCAAAAACCATGACATTATCTTTTGTCTCCTTATTAACAACTCTATTCATCAAGAAGAAAATGTCCATATCTATACAATTGATACAATACAATCAAACAATGGGTTTCATGATCTTCATTAGGGTTTCTTATTGATGTTAATTGGTTGAATTCCAAAATAAACAATCCCTCAGAACATTTCGGGTTTGGAACACTTGTCTTTTGGACCCAAACACACTTTTTGACACAATGATCATGAGATTAACATTTATAACTAAATTACATAGTATGTTTAATTAAAACAAACATGTCGATGCACTATTGAAAATTTAAAATGTGATTAGTTTCATCACCCAAAGGACTCATTCATCTTAATTTGCATTTTGTAATAATGTGAAGTGGCTTATTTCCTAAAATAATGAGTCTGTCTACTCACTTTATGCTAACAGGCTCCTTTTGTCGTTACAAGCACTATTTTTCTTGCAATCCCCATGACATTATCTTTTGTCTCCTTATTATCAACTCTATTCATCAAGAAGAAAATGTCCATATCGATAGAATTCGTTTCAATACAATCAAACAATGGGGGTTCATGATCTTCATTAGGGTTTCTTATTGATGTTAATTGGTTGAATTCCAAAAGAAACAATCCCTCAGAACATTTCTGGTTTGGAACACTTGTCTTTTGGACAGAAACACACTTTTTGACACAATGATCATGAGATTAACATTTATAACTAAATTATATAGAATATTAATTAAAACAAACATGTCGATGCACTATGGAAAACTTAAATGTGTTTAATGTCATCACCCAAAGGGCTCATTCATCTTAGTTTGCTTTTCGTACTAATGTGAATTGGTTTATTTTCGAAATAATGAGTCCTTCTATTCACTTTATGCTAAAGACGCTCCTTTTGCTGTTACAAGTACTATTTTTCTTGCAATAACCATGACATTATCTTTTGTCTCCTTATTAACAACTCTATTCATCAAGAAGAAAATGTCCATATCGATAGAATTCGTTCAATACAATCAAACAATGTGGTTCATGATCTTCATTAGGGTTTGTTATTGATGTTAATTGGTTGAATTCCAAAATAAACAATCCCTCAGAACATTTCTGGTTTGGAACACTTGTCTTTTGGACAGAAACACACTTTTTGACACAATGATCATGAGATTAACATTTATAACTAAATTATATAGTGTATTAATTAAAACAAACATGTCGATGCACTATGGAAAACTTAAATGTGTTTAGTGTCATCTCCCAAAGGGCTCATTCATCTTAGTTTGCTTTTCGTACTAATGTGAATTGGTTTATTTTTGAAATAATGAGTCCTTCTATTCACTTTATGCTAAACACGCTCCCTTTGTTGTTACAAGTACTATTTTTCTTGCAATAAACATGACATTATCTTTTGTCTCCTTATTAACAACTCTATTCATCAAGAAGAAAATGTCCATATCGATAGAATTCGTTCAATACAATCAAACAATGGGGTTCATGATCTTCATTAGGGTTTCTTATTGATGTTAATTGGTTGAATTCCAAAATAAACAATCTCTCAGAACATTTCTGGTTTGGAACACTTGTCTTTTGGATAGAAACACACTTTTTCACACAATGATCATGAGATTAACATTTATAACTAAATTACATAGTATATTAATTAAAACAAACATGTCGATGCACTATTGAAAATTTAAATGTGTTTAGTTTCATCACCCAAAGGACTCACCCATCTTATTTTGCTTTTCGTACTAATGTGAAGTTGCTTATTTCCCAAATAATGACTCTGTCTATTCACTTTATGCTAACAAGCTCCTTTTGTCGTTACAAGCACTATTTTTCTTGCAATAACCATGAAATTATCTTTCGTCTCCTTATTAACAACTCTTTTCAACGAGAAGAAAATGTCCATATCTATACAATTCATTCAATATAATCACACAATGGGGTTCATGATCTTCATTAGGGTTTCCTATTGATATTAATTGGTTGAATTCGAAAATAAACAATCCCTCGGAACATTTCTGCTTTGGAACACTTGTCTTTTGGACCCAAACACACTTTTTGACACCCTGATCATGAGATTAACATTTATAACTAAATTACATAGTATATTAATTAAAACAAAGATGTCGATGCACTATTGAAAATTTAAATGTGATTAGTTTCATGACCCAAAGGACTCATTCATCTTAGTTTGCTTTTCGTATTAATGTGAAGTGGTTTATTTCCTGAATAATGAGTCCTTCTATTCATTTTTGCTAAACACGCTCCTTTTGTTGTTACAAGCACTATTTTTCTTGCAATAACCATGACATTATCTTTTGTCTCCTTATTAACAACTCTATTCATCAAGAAGAAAATGTCCATATCTATACAATTGATACAATACAATCAAACAATGGGGTTCATGATCTTCATTAGGGTTTCTTATTGATGTTAATTGGTTGAATTCCAAAATAAACAATCCCTCAGAACATTTCTGGTTTGGAACACTTGTCTTTTGGACCCAAACACACTTTTTGACACAATGATCATGAGATTAACATTTATAACTAAATTACATAGTATGTTAATTAAAACAAACATGTCGATGCACTATTGAAAATTTAAATGTGATTAGTTTCATCACCCAAAGGACTCATTCATCTTAATTTGCATTTTGTAATAATGTGAAGTGGCTTATTTCCTAAATAATGAGTCTGTCTACTCACTTTATGCTAACAGGCTCCTTTTGTCGTTACAAGCACTATTTTTCTTGCAATCCCCATGACATTATCTTTTGTCTCCTTATTATCAACTCTATTCATCAAGAAGAAAATGTCTATATCGATAGAATTCGTTCAATACAATCAAACAATGGGGTTCATGATCTTCATTAGGGTTTCTTATTGATGTTAATTGGTTGAATTCCAAAATAAACAATCCCTCAGAACATTTCTGGTTTGGAACACTTGTCTTTTGGACAGAAACACACTTTTTGACACAATGATCATGAGATTAACATTTATAACTAAATTATATAGTATATTAATTAAAACAAACATGTCGATGCACTATGGAAAACTTAAATGTGTTTAATGTCATCACCCAAAGGGCTCATTCATCTTAGTTTGCTTTTCGTACTAATGTGAATTGGTTTATTTTCAAAATAATGAGTCCTTCTATTCACTTTATGCTAAACACGCTCCTTTTGCTGTTACAAGTACTATTTTTCTTGCAATAACCATGACATTATCTTTTGTCTCCTTATTAACAACTCTATTCATCAAGAAGAAAATGTCCATATCGATAGAATTTGTTCAATACAATCAAACAATGGGGTTCATGATCTTCATTAGGGTTTCTTATTGATGTTAATTGGTTGAATTCCAAAATAAACAATCCCTCAGAACATTTCTGGTTTGGAACACTTGTCTTTTGGACAGAAACACACTTTTTGACACAATGATCATGAGATTAACATTTATAACTAAATTATATAGTATATTAATTAAAACAAACATGTCGATGCACTATGGAAAACTTAAATGTGTTTAGTGTCATCTCCCAAAGGGCTCATTCATCTTAGTTTGCTTTTCGTACTAATGTGAATTCGTTTATTTCCTAAATAATGAGTCCTTCTATTCACTTTATGCTAAACAAACTCCTTTTGTTGTTACAAGCACTATTTTTCTTGGAACAACAATGAAATTATCTTTTGTCTCCTTATTAACAACTCTATTCATCAAGAAGAAAATGCCCATATCTATACAATTCATTCAATAGAATCAAACAATGGAGTTCATGATCTTCATTAGGGTTTCTCATTGATGTTAATTGGTTGAATTCCAAAATAAACAATCCTGCAGAACATTTCTTGTTTGGAACACTTGTCTTTTGGACCCACACACACTTTTTGACACAATGATCATGAGCTTATCTTTTATAACTAAATTACATAGTATATTAATTAAAACAAACATGTCGATGCACTATGGAAAACTTAAATGTGTTTAGTGTCATCACCCAAAGGGCTCATTCATCTTAGATTGCTTTTCGCACTAATGTGAAGTGGTTTATTTCCAAAATAATGAGTCCTATTCACTTTATGCTAAACACGCTGCTTTTGTTGTTACAAGCACTATTTTTCTTGCAATAACCATGACATTATCTTTTGTCTCCTTATTAACAACTCTATTCATCAAGAAGAAAATGTCCATATCGATAGAATTTGTTCAATACAATCAAACAATGGGGTTCATGATCTTCATTAGGATTTCTTATTGATGTTAATTGGTTGAATTCCAAAATAAACAATCCCTCAGAACATTTCTGGTTTGGAACACTTGTCTTTTGTAACCAAACACACTTTTTGACACAATGATCATGAGATTAACATTTATAACAAAATTACATAGTATATTAATTAAAACAAACATGTCGATGCACTATTGAATATTTAAATGTGATTAGTTTCATCATCCAAAGGACTCATTTATCTTAGTTTGCTTTTCGTATTAATGTGAAGTGGTTTATTTCCTGAATAATGACTCCTTCTATTCACTTTATGCAAAAGAAGCTCCGTTTGTTGTTACAAGCACTATTTTTCTTGCAATAACCATGAAATTATCTTTTGTCTACTTATTAACAACTCTATTCATCTAGAAGAAAATGTCCATATCTATGCAATTCATTCAATACAATCAAACAATGGGGTTCATGATCTTCATTAGGGTTTTTTGTTGATGTTAATTGGTTGAATTCCAAAATAAACAATCCTTCAGAACATTTCTGGTTTGGAACACTTGTCTTTTGGACCCACACACACTTTTTGATATAATGATCATGAGATTAACATTTATAACTAAATTACATAGTATATTAATTAAAACAAAATGTCGATGCACTATTGAAAGTTCAAAAGTGCTTAGTTTCATCACCCAAAGGACTCATTCATCTTAGTTTGCTTTTCGTACTAAGGTGAATTGGTTTATTTCCTAAATAATGACTCCTTCTATTCACTTTATGCAAAAGAAGCTCCGTTTGTTGTTACAAGCACTATTTTTTTTGTAATAACCACGAAATTATCTTTTGTCTCCTTATTAACAACTCTATCCATGAAGAAGAAAATGTCCATATCTATACATTTCATTCAATACAATCAAACAATGGGGTTCATGATCTTCATTAGGGTTTCCTATTGATGTTAATTGGTTGAATTCCAAAATAAACAATCCCTCAGAACATTTCTGGTTTGGAACACTTGTCTTTTGGACAGAAACACACTTTTTGACACAATGATCATGAAATTAACATTTATAACTAAATTAAATAGTATATTAATTAAAAAAAACATGTCGATGCACTATTGAAAATTTAAATGTGTTTAGTTTCATCACCCAAAGGACTCACCCATCTTAGTTTGCTTTTCGTGCTAATGTGAAGTTGCTTATTTTCCAAATAATGAGTCTGTCTGTTCACTTGATCCTAACAGGCTCCTTTTGTCATTACAAGCATTATTATTCTTCCAATAACCATGAAATTATCTTTTGTCTCCTTATTAACAACTCTATTCGTCAAGAAGAAAATGTCCATATCTATACAATTCATAAAATACAATCAAACAATGGGGTTCATGATCTTCATTAGGGATTCCTATTAATGTTAATTGGTTGAATTCCAAAATAAACAATCCCTCAGAACATTTCTGGTTTGGAACACTTGTCTTTTGGACAGAAACATTCTTTTTGACACAATGATCATGAGATTAACATTTATAACCAAATTACATAATATATTAATTAAAAAAAACATGTCGATGCACTATTGAAAATTTAAATGTGTTTAGCTTCATCACCCAAAGGACTCACCCATCTTAGTTTACTTTTCGTACTAATGTGAAGTTGCTTATTTCCCAAATAATGACTCTGTCTGTTCACTTGATGCTAACAGGCTCCTTTTGTCGTTACAAGCACTATTTTTCTTGCAATAACCATGAAATTACCATAAAGAAGAAAATGTCCACATCTACACAATTCATTCAATACAATCAAACAATGGGGTTCATGATCTTCATTAGGGTTTCTTCTTGATGTTAATTGGTTGAATTCCAAAACAAACAATCCTTCAGAACATTTCTGGTTTGGAACACTTGTCTTTTGGACCCAGACACACTTTTTTACACAATGATCATGAGATTAACTTTTATAACTAAATTACATAGTATATTAATTAAAACACACATGTCGATGCACTATGGAAAACTGAAATGTGTTCAGTCTCATCACCCAAAGAAATCATTCATCTTACTTTGCTTTTCGTGCTAATGTGAAGTGGTTTATTTCTGAAATAATGAGTAATTCTATTCACTTTATGCTAACAGGCTCCTTTTGTCGTTACAAGCACTATTTTTCTTGCAATAACAATGAAATTATCTTTTGTCTCCTTAGTAACAACTCTATTCATCAAGAAGAAAATGTCCATATCTATACAATTCATACAATACAATCAAACAATGGGGTTCATGACCTTCATTAGGGTTTCTTATTGATGTTAATTGGTTGAATTCCAAAATAAACAATCCCTCGGAACATTTCTGGTTTGGAACACTTGTCTTTTGGACCCAAACACACTTTTTGACACAATGATCATGAGATTAACATTTATAACTAAATTACATAGTATATTAATTAAAACAAACATGTTGATGCACTATTGAAAATTCAAATGTGTTTAGTTTCATCACCCAAAGGACTCATTCATCTTAGTTTGCTTTTCGTACTAATGTGAATTGGTTTATTTCCTAAATAATGATGCCTTCTATTCACTTTATGCAAAAGAAGCTCCTTTTGTTGTTACAAGCACTATTTTTCTTGCAATAACCATGAAATTATCTTTTGTCTCCTTATTAACAACTCTATTCATCAAGAAGAAAATGTCCATATCTATACAATTCATTCAATACAATCAAACAATGGGGTTCATGATCTTCATTAGGGTTTCTTATTGATGTTAATTGGTTGAATTTCAAAATAAAGAATCCCTCAGAACATTTTTGGTTTGGAAGACTTGTCTTTTGGTTCCAAACACACCTTTTGGCATAATGATCATGAGATTAACATTTATGACTAAATTACATAGTATATTAATTAAAACAAATATGTCCATGCACTATTGAAAATATAAATGTGTTTAGTTCAATCACCCAAAGGAGTCATTAATCTTAATGTGCATTTCGTAATAATGTGAAGTGGCTTATTTCCTAAATAATGAGTCTGTCTATTCACTTTATGCTAACAGGCTCTTTTTGTCGTTACAAGCACTATTTTTCTTGCAATAACCATGAAATTATCTTTTGTCTCCATATTAACAACTCTATTCATCAAGAAGAAAATGTCCATATCTATACAATTCATTCAATACAATCGAACAATGGGCTTCATGATCTTCATTAGTGTTTCTTATTGATGTTAATTGGTTGAATTCCAAAGTAAACATGCCCTCAGAACATTTTTGGTTTGCAACACTTGTCTTTTGGACCCAAACACACTTTTTGACACAATGATCATGAGATTAACATTTATAACTAAATTACATAGTATATTAATTAAAACAAACATGTCGATGCACTATTGAAAATTCAAATGTGTTTAGTTTCATCACCCAAAGGAATCATTAATCTTAGTTTGCTTTTCGTGCTAATGTGAATTGGTTTATTTCCTAAATAATGACTCATTCTATTCACTTTCTGCAAAAGAAGCTCCTTTTGTTGTTACAAGCACTATTTTTCTTGCAATAAGCATGAAATTATCTTTTGTCTCCTTATTAACAACTCTATTCAGCAAGAAGAAAATGTCCATATCTATACAATTCATTCAATACAATCAAATAATGGGGTTCATGATCTTCATTAGGGTTTCTTATTGATGTTAATTGGTTGAATTTCAAAATAAAGAATCCCTCAGAACATTTTTGGTTTGGAAGACTTGTCTTTTGGTCCCAAACACACCTTTTGACATAAAGATCATGAGATTAACATTTATGACTAAATTACATAGTACATTAATTAAAACAAATATGTCCATGCACTATTGAAAATATAAATGTGTTTAGTTCAATCACCCAAAGGAGTCATTAATCTTAATTTGCATTTCGTAATAATGTGAAGTGGCTTATTTCCTAAATAATGAGTCTGTCTATTCACTTTATGCTAACAGGCTCCTTTTGTCGTTACAAGCACTATTTTTCTTGCAATAACCATGAAATTATCTTTTGTCTCCATATTAACAACTCTATTCATCAAGAAGAAAATGTCCATATCTATACAATTCATTCAATACAATCGAACAATGGGCTTCATGATCTTCATTAGTGTTTCTTATTGATGTTAATTGGTTGAATTCCAAAGTAAACATGCCCTCGGAACATTTCTGGTTTGCAACACTTGTCTTTTGGACCCAAACACACTTTTTGACACAATGATCATGAGATTAACATTTATAACTAAATTACATAGTATATTAATTAAAACAAACATGTCGATGCACTATTGAAAATTCAAATGTGTTTAGTTTCATCACCCAAAGGAATGATTAATCTTAGTTTGCTTTCCGTACTAATGTGAATTGGTTTATTTCCTAAATAATGACTCATTCTATTCACTTTTCTGCAAAAAGAAGCTCCTTTTGTTGTTACAAGCACTATTTTTCTTGCAATAACCATGAAATTATCTTTTGTCTCCTTATTAACAACTCTATTCAGCAAGAAGAAAATGTCCATATCTATACAATCAAATAATGGGGTTCATGATCTTCATTAGGGTTTCTTATTGATGTTAATTGGTTGAATTTCAAAATAAAGAATCCCTCAGAACATTTTTGGTTTGGAAGACTTGTCTTTTGGTCCCAAACACACCTTTTGACATAAAGATCATGAGATTAACATTTATGACTAAATTACATAGTACATTAATTAAAACAAATATGTCCATGCACTATTGAAAATATAAATGTGTTTAGTTCAATCACCCAAAGGAGTCATTAATCTTAATTTGCATTTCGTAATAATGTGAAGTGGCTTATTTCCTAAATAATGAGTCTGTCTATTCACTTTATTCTAACAGGCTCCTTTTGTCGTTACAAGCACTATTTTTCTTGCAATAACCATGAAATTATCTTTTGTCTCCATATTAACAACACTATTCATCAAGAAGAAAATGTCCATATCTATACAATTCATTCAATACAATCAAACAATGGGCTTCATGATCTTCATTAGTGTTTCTTATTGATGTTAATTGGTTGAATTGGTTGAAAAGTAAACATGCCCTCGGAACATTTCTGTTTTTGGAACACTTGTCTTTTGGACCCAAATACACTCTTTTTGACACAATGATCATGAGATTAACATTTATAACTAAATTACATAGTATATTAATTAAAACAAACATGTCGATGCACTATTGAAAATTCAAATGTGTTTAGTTTCATCACCCAAAGGAATCATTAATCTTAGTTTGCTTTTCGTACTAATGTGAATTGGTTTATTTCCTAAATAATGACTCATTCTATTCACTTTCTGCAAAAGAAGCTCCTTTTGTTGTTACAAGCACTATTTTTCTTGCAATAACCATGAAATTATCTTTTGTCTCCTTATTAACAACTCTATTCAGCAAGAAGAAAATGTCCATATCTATACAATTCATTCAATACAATCAAATAATGGGGTTCATGATCTTCATTAGGGTTTCTTATTGATGTTAATTGGTTGAATTTCAAAATAAAGAATCCCTCAGAACATTTTTGGTTTGGAAGACTTGTCTTTTGGTCCCAAACACACCTTTTGACATAAAGATCATGAGATTAACATTTATGACTAAATTACATAGTACATTAATTAAAACAAATATGTCCATGCACTATTGAAAATATAAATGTGTTTAGTTCAATCACCCAAAGGAGTCATTAATCTTAATTTGCATTTCGTAATAATGTGAAGTGGCTTATTTCCTAAATAATGAGTCTGTCTATTCACTTTATGCTAACAGGCTCCTTTTGTCGTTACAAGCACTATTTTTCTTGCAATAACCATGAAATTATCTTTTGTCTCCATATTAACAACTCTATTCATCAAGAAGAAAATGTCCATATCTATCTATACAATTCATTCAATACAAATCGAACAATGGGCTTCATGATCTTCATTAGTGTTTCTTATTGATGTTAATTGGTTGAATTCCAAAGTAAACATGCCCTCGGAACATTTCTGGTTTGGAACACTTGTCTTTTGGACCCAAACACACTTTTTGACACAATGATCATGAGATTAACATTTATAACTAAATTACATAGTATATTAATTAAAACAAACATGTCGATGCACTATTGAAAATTCAAATGTGTTTAGTTTCATCACCCAAAGGAATCATTAATCTTAGTTTGCTTTTCGTACTAATGTGAATTGGTTTATTTCCTAAATAATGACTCATTCTATTCACTTTCTGCAAAAGAAGCTCCTTTTGTTGTTACAAGCACTATTTTTCTTGCAATAACCATGAAATTATCTTTTGTCTCCTTATTAACAACTCTATTCAGCAAGAAGAAAATGTCCATATCTATACAATTCATTCAATACAATCAAATAATGGGGTTCATGATCTTCATTAGGGTTTCTTATTGATGTTAATTGGTTGAATTTCAAAATAAAGAATCCCTCAGAACATTTTTGGTTTGGAAGACTTGTCTTTTGGTCCCCAAACACACCTTTTGACATAAAGATCATGAGATTAACATTTATGACTAAATTACATAGTACATTAATTAAAAACAAATATGTCCATGCACTATTGAAAATATAAATGTGTTTAGTTCAATCACCCAAAGGAGTCATTAATCTTAATTTGCATTTCGTAATAATGTGAAGTGGCTTATTTCCTAAATAATGAGTCTGTCTATTCACTTTATGCTAACAGGCTCCTTTTGTCGTTACAAGCACTATTTTTCTTGCAATAACCATGAAATTATCTTTTGTCTCCATATTAACAACTCTATTCATCAAGAAGAAAATGTCCATATCTATACAATTCATTCAATACAATCAAACAATGGGCTTCATGATCTTCATTAGTGTTTCTTATTGATGTTAATTGGTTGAATTCCAAAGTAAACATGCCCTCGGAACATTTCTGGTTTGGAACACTTGTCTTTTGGACCCAAACACACTTTTTGACACAATGATCATGAGATTAACATTTATAACTAAATTACATAGTATATTAATTAAAACAAACATGTCGATGCACTATTGAAAATTCAAATGTGTTTAGTTTCATCACCCAAAGGAATCATTAATCTTAGTTTGCTTTTCGTACTAATGTGAATTGGTTTATTTCCTAAATAATGACTCATTCTATTCACTTTCTGCAAAAGAAGCTCCTTTTGTTGTTACAAGCACTATTTTTTTCTTGCAATAACCATGAAATTATCTTTTGTCTCCTTCCTTATTAACAACTCTATTCATCAAGAAGAAAATGTCCATATCTATACAATTCATTCAATACAATCAAAAAACAATGGGGTTCATGATCTTCATTAGGGTTTCTTATTGATGTTAATTGGTTGAATTTCAAAATAAAGAATCCCTCAGAACATTTTTGGTTTGGAAGACTTGTCTTTTGGTCCCAAACACACCTTTTGACATAAATGATCATGAGATTAACATTTATTATGACTAAATTACATAGTACATTAATTAAAACAAATATGTCCATGCACTATTGAAAATATAAATGTGTTTAGTTCAATCACCCAAAGGAGTCATTAATCTTAATTTGCATTTCGTAATAATGTGAAGTGGCTTATTTCCTAAATAATGAGTCTGTCTATTCACTTTATGCTAACAGGCTCCTTTTGTCGTTACAAGCACACTTTTTTTTCTTGCAATAACCATGAAATTATCTTTTGTCTCCATATTAACAACTCTATTCATCAAGAAAAAAAATGTCCATATCTATACAATTCATTCAATACAATCAAACAATGGGCTTCATGATCTTCATTAGTGTTTCTTATTGATGTTAATTGGTTGAATTCCAAAGTAAACATGCCCTCGGAACATTTCTGGTTTGCAACACTTGTCTTTTGGACCCAAACACACTTTTTGACACAAATGATCATGAGATTAACATTTATAACTAAATTACATAGTATATTAATTAAAACAAACATGTCGATGCACTATTGAAAATTCAAATGTGTTTAGTTTCATCACCCAAAGGAATCATTAATCTTAGTTTGCTTTTCGTACTAATGTGAATTGGTTTATTTCCTAAATAATGACTCATTCTATTTCATTCACTTTCTGCAAAAGAAGCTCCTTTTGTTGTGTTACAAGCACTATTTTTTCTTGCAATAACCATGAAATTATCTTTTGTCTCCTTATTAACAACTCTATTCATTCAAGAAGAAAATGTCCATATCTATACAATTCATTCAATACAATCAAATAATGGGGTTCATGATCTTCATTAGGGTTTCTTATTGATGTTAATTGGTTGAATTTCAAAATAAAGAATCCCTCAGAACATTTTTGGTTTGGAAGACTTGTCTTTTGGTCCCAAAACACACCTTTTGACATAAAGATCATGAGATTAACATTTATGACTAAATTACATAGTACATTAATTAAAACAAATATGTCCATGCACTATTGAAAATATAAATGTGTTTAGTTCAATCACCCAAAAGGAGTCATTAATCTTAATTTGCATTTCGTAATAATGTGAAGTGGCTTATTTCCTAAATAATGAGTCTGTCTATTCACTTTATGCTAACAGGCTCCTTTTTGTCGTTACAAGCACTATTTTTCTTGCAATAACCATGAAATTATCTTTTTGTCTCCATATTAACAACTCTATTCATCAAGAAGAAAATGTCCATATCTATACAATTCATTCAATACAATCAAACAATGGGCTTCATGATCTTCATTTAGTGTTTCTTATTGATGTTAATTGGTTGAATTCCAAAGTAAACATGCCCTCGGAACATTTCTGGTTTGGCAACACTTGTCTTTTGGACCAAAAACACACTTTTTGACACAATGATCATGAGATTAACACATTTATAACTAAATTACATAGTATATTAATTAAAACAAACATGTCGATGCACTATTGAAAATTCAAATGTGTTTAGTTTCATCACCCAAAGGAATCATTAATCTTAGTTTGCTTTTCGTACTAATGTGAATTGGTTTATTTCCTAAATAATGACTCATTCTATTCACTTTCTGCAAAAGAAGCTCCTTTTGTTGTTACACAAGCACTATTTTTCTTGCAATAACCATGAAATTATCTTTTGTCTCCTTATTAACAACTCTATTCATCAAGAAGAAAATGTCCATATCTATACAATTCATTCAATACAATCAAATAATGGGGTTCATGATCTTCATTAGGGTTTCTTATTGATGTTAATTGGTTGAATTTCAAAATAAAGAATCCCTCAGAACATTTTTGGTTTGGAAGACTTGTCTTTTGGTCCCAAACACACCTTTTGACATAATGATCATGAGATTAACATTTATGACTAAATTACATAGTACATTAATTAAAACAAATATGTCCATGCACTATTGAAAATATAAATGTGTTTAGTTCAATCACCCAAAGGAGTCATTAATCTTAATTTGCTTTTCGTAATAATGTGAAGTGGCTTATTTCCTAAATAATGAGTCTGTCTATTCACTTTTATGCTAACAGGCTCCTTTTGTCGTTACAAGCACTATTTTTTCTTGCAATAACCATGAAATTATCTTTTTTCTCCATATTAACAACTCTATTCATCAAGAAGAAAATGTCCATATCTATACAATTCATTCAATACAATCAAACAATGGGCTTCATGATCTTCATTAGTGTTTCTTATTGATGTTAATTGGTTGAATTCCAAAGTAAACATGCCCTCGGAACATTTCTGGTTTGGAACACTTGTCTTTTGGACCCAAACACACTTTTTGACACAATGATCATGAGATTAACATTTATAACTAAATTATATAGTATATTAATTAAAACAAACATGTCGATGCACTATTGAAAATTCAAATGTGTTTAGTTTCATCACCCAAAGGAATCATTAATCTTAGTTTGCTTTTCGTACTAATGTGAATTGGTTTATTTCCTAAATAATGACTCATTCTATTCACTTTCTGCAAAAGAAGCTCCTTTTGTTGTTACAAGCACTATTTTTCTTGCAATAACCATGAAATTATCTTTTGTCTCCTTATTAACAACTCTATTCATCAAGAAGAAAATGTCCATATCTATACAATTCATTCAATACAATCAAATAATGGGGTTCATGATCTTCATTAGGGTTTCTTATTGATGTTAATTGGTTGAATTTCAAAATAAAGAATCCCTCAGAACATTTTTGGTTTGGAAGACTTGTCTTTTGGTCCCAAACACACCTTTTGACATAAAGATCATGAGATTAACATTTTTATGACTAAATTACATAGTACATTAATTAAAACAAATATGTCCATGCACTATTGAAAAATATAAATGTGTTTAGTTCAATCACCCAAAGGAGTCATTAATCTTAATTTGCATTTCGTAATAATGTGAAGTGGCTTATTTCCTAAATAATGAGTCTGTCTATTCACTTTATGCTAACAGGCTCCTTTTGTCGTTACAAGCACTATTTTTTCTTGCAATAACCATGAAATTATCTTTTGTCTCCATATTAACAAACTCTATTCATCAAGAAGAAAATGTCCATATCTATACAATTCATTCAATACAATCAAACAATGGGCTTCATGATCTTCATTAGTGTTTCTTCTTATTGATGTTAATTGGTTGAATTCCAAAGTAAACATGCCCTCGGAACATTTCTGGTTTGCAACACTTGTCTTTTGGACCCAAACACACTTTTTGACACAATGATCATGAGATTAACATTTATAACTAAATTACATAGTATATTAATTAAAACAAACATGTCGATGCACTATTGAAAATTCAAATGTGTTTAGTTTCATCACCCAAAGGAATCATTAATCTTAGTTTGCTTTTCGTACTAATGTGAATTGGTTTATTTCCTAAATAATGACTCATTCTATTCACTTTCTGCAAAAGAAGCTCCTTTTGTTGTTACAAGCACTATTTTTCTTGCAATAACCATGAAATTATCTTTTGTCTCCTTATTAACAACTCTATTCATCAAGAAGAAAATGTCCATATCTATACAATTCATTCAATACAATCAAATAATGGGGTTCATGATCTTCATTAGGGTTTCTTATTGATGTTAATTGGTTGAATTTCAAAATAAAGAATCCCTCAGAACATTTTTGGTTTGGAAGACTTGTCTTTTGGTCCCAAACACACCTTTTGACATAAAGATCATGAGATTAACATTTATGACTAAATTACATAGTACATTAATTAAAACAAATATGTCCATGCACTATTGAAAATATAAATGTGTTTAGTTCAATCACCCAAAGGAGTCATTAATCTTAATTTGCATTTCGTAATAATGTGAAGTGGCTTATTTCCTAAATAATGAGTCTGTCTATTCACTTTATGCTAACAGGCTCCTTTTGTCGTTACAAGCACTATTTTTCTTGCAATAACCATGAAATTATTGTCCATATCTATACAATTCATTCAATACAATCAAACAATGGGCTTCATGATCTTCATTAGTGTTTCTTATTGATGTTAATTGGTTGAATTCCAAAGTAAAGAATGCCCTCAGAACATTTCTGGTTTGGAACACTTGTCTTTTGGACCCAAACACACTTTTTTGACACAATGATCATGAGATTAACATTTATAACTAAATTACATAGTATATTAATTAAAAAAAAACATGTCGATGCACTATTGAAAATTCAAATGTGTTTAGTTTCATCACCCAAAGGAAGTCATTAATCTTAGTTTGCTTTTCGTACTAATGTGAATTGGTTTATTTCCTAAATAATGACTCATTCTATTCACTTTCTGCAAAAGAAGCTCCTTTTGTTGTTACAAGCACTATTTTTCTTGCAATAACCATGAAAATTATCTTTTGTCTCCTTATTAACAACTCTATTCATCAAGAAGAAAAATGTCCATATCTATACAATTCATTCAATACAATCAAACAATGGGCTTCATGATCTTCATTAGTGTTTCTTATTGATGTTAATTGGTTGAATTTCCAAAGTAAACATGCCCTCGGAACATTTTTGGTTTGGAAACACTTGTCTTTTGGACCCAAACACACTTTTTTGACACAATGATCATGAGATTAACATTTATAACTAAATTACATAGTATATTAATTAAAACAAACATGTCGATGCACTATTGAAAATTCAAATGTGTTTAGTTTCATCACCCAAAGGAATCATTAATCTTAGTTTGCTTTTTCGTACTAATGTGAATTGGTTTATTTCCTAAATAATGACTCATTCTATTCACTTTATGCAAAAGAAGCTCCTTTTGTTGTTACAAGCACTATTTTCTTGTAACAACTCTATTCATCAAGAAGAAAATGTCCATATCTATACAATTCATTCAATACAATCAAACAATGGGGTTCATGATCTTCATTAGGGTTTCTTATTGATGTTAATTGGTTGAATTTCAAAATAAAGAATCCCTCAGAACATTTTTGGTTTGGAAGACTTGTCTTTTGGTCCCCCAAACACACCTTTTGACATAATGATCATGAGATTAACATTTATGACTAAATTACATAGTATACATTAATTAAAACAAATATGTCCATGCACTATTGAAAATATAAATGTGTTTAGTTTCAATCACCCAAAGGAGTCATTAATCTTAATTTGCATTTCGTAATAATGTGAAGTGGCTTATTTCCTAAATAATGAGTCTGTCTATTCACTTTATGCTAACAGGCTCCTTTTGTCGTTACAAGCACTATTTTTCTTGCAATAACCATGAAATTATCTTTTGTCTCCATATTAACAACTCTATTCATCAAGAAGAAAATGTCCATATCTATACAATTCATTCAATACAATCAAAACAATGGGCTTCATGATCTTCATTAGTGTTTTCTTATTGATGTTAATTGGTTGAATTCCAAAGTAAAAACATGCCCTCGGAACATTTCTGGTTTGCAAAACACTTGTCTTTTGGACCCAAAACACACTTTTTGACACAATGATCATGAGATTAACATTTATAACTAAATTACATAGTATATATTAATTAAAACAAACATGTCGATGCACTATTGAAAATTCAAAATGTGTTTAGTTTCATCACCCAAAGGAATCATTAATCTTAGTTTGCTTTTCGTACTAATGTGAATTGGTTTATTTCCTAAATAATGACTCATTCTATTCACTTTCTGCAAAAGAAGCTCCTTTTGTTGTTACAAGCACTATTTTTCTTGCAATAACCATGAAATTATCTTTTGTCTCCTTATTAACAACTCTATTCATCAAGAAGAAAATGTCCATATCTATACAATTCATTCAATACAATCAAACAATGGGGTTCATGATCTTCATTAGGGTTTCTTATTGATGTTAATTGGTTGAATTTCAAAATAAAGAATCCCTCAGAACATTTTTGGTTTGGAAGACTTGTCTTTTGGTCCCAAACACACCTTTTGACATAATGATCATGAGATTAACATTTATGACTAAATTACATAGTACATTAATTAAAACAAATATGTCCATGCACTATTGAAAATATAAATGTATTTAGTTCAATCACCCAAAGGAGTCATTAATCTTAATTAATTTGCATTTCGTAATAATGTGAAGTGGCTTATTTCCTAAATAATGAGTCTGTCTATTCACTTTATGCTAACAGGCTCCTTTTGTCGTTACAAGCACTATTTTTCTTGCAATAACCATGAAATTATCTTTTGTCTCCATATTAACAACTCTATTCATCAAGAAGAAAATGTCCATATCTATACAATTCATTCAATACAATCAAACAATGGGCTTCATGATCTTCATTAGTGTTTCTTATTGATGTTAATTGGTTGAATTCCAAAGTAAACATGCCCTCGGAACATTTCTGGTTTGCAACACTTGTCTTTTGGACCCAAACACACTTTTTGACACAATGATCATGAGATTAACATTTATAACTAAATTACATAGTATATTAATTAAAACAAACATGTCGATGCACTATTGAAAATTCAAATGTGTTTAGTTTCATCACCCAAAGGAATCATTAATCTTAGTTTGCTTTTCGTACTAATGTGAATTGGTTTATTTCCTAAATAAATGATGACTCATTCTATTCACTTTCTGCAAAAGAAGCTCCTTTTGTTGTTACAAGCACTATTTTTCTTGCAATAACCATGAAATTATCTTTTGTCTCTCCTTATTAACAACTCTATTCATCAAGAAGAAAATGTCCATATCTATACAATTCATTCAATACAATCAAATAATGGGGTTCATGATCTTCATTAGGGTTTCTTATTGATGTTAATTGGTTGAATTTCAAAATAAAGAATCCCTCAGAACATTTTTGGTTTGGAAGACTTGTCTTTTGGTCCCAAACACACCTTTTTGACATAATGATCATGAGATTAACATTTATGACTAAATTACATAGTACATTAATAAAAACAAATATGTCCATGCACTATTGAAAATATAAATGTATTTAGTTCAATCTCCTAAAGGACTCACCCATCTTAGTTTGCTTTTCGTAATAATGTGAAGTGGCTTATTTCCTAAATAATGAGTCTGTCTATTCACTTTATGCTAACAGGCTCCTTTTGTCGTTACAAGCACTATTTTTCTTGCAATAACCATGAAATTATCTTTTGTCTCCATATTAACAACTCTATTCATCAAGAAGAAAATGTCCATATCTATACAATTCATTCAATACAATCAAACAATGGGCTTCATGATCTTCATTAGTGTTTCTTATTGATGTTAATTGGTTGAATTCCAAAGTAAACATGCCCTCGGAACATTTCTGGTTTGGAACACTTGTCTTTTGGACCCAAACACACTTTTTGACACAATGATCATGAGATTAACATTTATAACTAAATTACATAGTATATTTAATTTAAAACAAACATGTCGATGCACTATTGAAAATTCAAATGTGTTTAGTTTCATCACCCAAAGGAATCATTAATCTTAGTTTGCTTTTCGTACTAATGTGAATTGGTTTATTTCCTAAATAATGACATTCTATTCTATTCACTTTCTGCAAAAGAAGCTCCTTTTGTTGTTACAAGCACTATTTTTCTTGCAATAACCATGAAATTATCTTTTGTCTCCTTATTAACAACTCTATTCATCAAGAAGAAAATGTCCATATCTATACAATTCATTCAATACAATCAAACAATGGGGTTCATGATCTTCATTAGGGTTTCTTATTGATGTTAATTGGTTGAATTTCAAAATAAAGAATCCCTCAGAACATTTTTGGTTTGGAAGACTTGTCTTTTGGTCCCAAACACACCTTTTGACATAATGATCATGAGATTAACATTTATGACTAAATTACATAGTACATTAATTAAAACAAATATGTCCATGCACTATTGAAAATATAAATGTGTTTAGTTCAATCACCCAAAGGAGTCATTAATCTTAATTTGCATTTTCGTAATAATGTGAAGTGGCTTATTTCCTAAATAATGAGTCTGTCTATTCACTTTATGCTAACAGGCTCCTTTTGTCGTTACAAGCACTATTTTTCTTGCAATAACCATGAAATTATCTTTTGTCTCCATATTAACAACTCTATTCATCAAGAAGAAAATGTCCATATCTATACAATTCATTCAATACAATCAAACAATGGGCTTCATGATCTTCATTAGTGTTTCTTATTGATGTTAATTGGTTGAATTCCAAAGTAAACATGCCCTCGGAACATTTCTGGTTTGGAACACTTGTCTTTTGGACCCAAACACACTTTTTGACACAATGATCATGAGATTAACATTTATAACTAAATTACATAGTATATTAATTAAAACAAACATGTCGATGCACTATTGAAAATTCAAATGTGTTTAGTTTCATCACCCAAAGGAATCATTAATCTTAGTTTGCTTTTCGTACTAATGTGTGATTGGTTTATTTCCTAAATAATGACTCATTCTATTCACTTTCTGCAAAAGAAGCTCCTTTTGTTGTTACAAGCACTATTTTTCTTGCAATAACCATGAAATTATCTTTTGTCTCCTTATTAACAACTCTATTCATCAAGAAGAAAATGTCCATATCTATACAATTCATTCAATACAATCAAATAATGGGGTTCATGATCTTCATTAGGGTTTCTTATTGATGTTAATTGGTTGAATTTCAAAATAAAGAATCCCTCAGAACATTTTTTGGTTTGGAAGACTTGTCTTTTGGTCCCAAACACACCTTTTGACATAAAGATCATGAGATTAACATTTATGACTAAATTACATAGTACATTAATTAAAAACAAATATGTCCATGCACTATTGAAAATATAAATGTGTTTAGTTCAATCACCCAAAGGAGTCATTAATCTTAATTTGCATTTCGTAATAATGTGAAGTGGCTTATTTCCTAAATAATGAGTCTGTCTATTCACTTTATGCTAACAGGCTCCTTTTGTCGTTACAAGCACTATTTTTCTTGCAATAACCATGAAATTATCTTTTGTCTCCATATTAACAACTCTATTCATCAAGAAGAAAATGTCCATATCTATATACAATTCATTCAATACAATCAAACAATGGGCTTCATGATCTTCATTAGTGTTTCTTATTGATGTTAATTGGTTGAATTCCAAAGTAAACATGCCCCCTCGGAACATTTCTGGTTTGCAACACTTGTCTTTTGGACCCCAAACACACTTTTTGACACAATGATCATGAGATTAACATTTATAACTAAATTACATAGTATATTAATTAAAACAAACATGTCGATGCACTATTGAAAATTCAAATGTGTTTAGTTTCATCACCCAAAGGAATCATTAATCTTAGTTTGCTTTTCGTACTAATGTGAATTGGTTTATTTCCTAAATAATGACTCATTCTATTCACTTTCTGCAAAAGAAGCTCCTTTTGTTGTTACAAGCACTATTTTTCTTGCAATAACCATGAAATTATCTTTTTGTCTCCTTATTAACAACTCTATTCATCAAGAAGAAAATGTCCATATCTATACAATTCATTCAATACAATCAAATAATGGGGTTCATGATCTTCATTAGGGTTTCTTATTGATGTTAATTGGTTGAATTTCAAAATAAAGAATCCCTCAGAACATTTTTGGTTTGGAAGACTTGTCTTTTGGTCCCAAACACACCTTTTGACATAAAAGATCATGAGATTAACATTTATGACTAAATTACATAGTACATTAATTAAAACAAATATGTCCATGCACTATTGAAAATATAAATGTGTTTAGTTCAATCACCCAAAGGAGTCATTAATCTTAATTTGCATTTCGTAATAATGTGAAGTGGCTTATTTCCTAAATAATGAGTCTGTCTATTCACTTTATGCTAACAGGCTCCTTTTGTCGTTACAAGCACTATTTTTCTTGCAATAACCATGAAATTATCTTTTTTCTTCATATTAACAACTCTATTCATCAAGAAGAAAATGTCCATATCTATACAATTCATTCAATACAATCAAACAATGGGGTTCATGATCTTCATTAGGGTTTCTTATTGATGTTAATTGGTTGAATTTCAAAATAAAGAATCCCTCAGAACATTTTTGGTTTGGAAGACTTGTCTTTTGGTCCCAAACACACCTTTTGACATAAAGATCATGAGATTAACATTTATGACTAAATTACATAGTACATTAATTAAAACAAATATGTCCATGCACTATTGAAAATATAAATGTGTTTAGTTCAATCACCCAAAGGAGTCATTAATCTTAATTTGCATTTCGTAATAATGTGAAGTGGCTTATTTTCCTAAATAATGAGTCTGTCTATTCACTTTATGCTAACAGGCTCCTTTTGTCGTTACAAGAACTATTTTTCTTGCAATAACCATGAAATTATCTTTTGTCTCCATATTAACAACTCTATTCATTCAAGAAAGAAAAATGTCCATATCTATACAATTCATTCAATACAATCAAACAATGGGCTTCATGATCTTCATTAGTGTTTCTTATTGATGTTAATTGGTTGAATTCCAAAGTAAACATGCCCTCAGAACATTTCTGGTTTGCAACACTTGTCTTTTGGACCCAAACACACTTTTTGACACAATGATCATGAGATTAACATTTATAACTAAATTACATAGTATATTAATTAAAACAAACATGTCGATGCACTATTGAAAATTCAAATGTGTTTAGTTTCATCACCCAAAGGAATCATTAATCTTAGTTTGCTTTCCGTACTAATGTGAATTGGGTTTATTTCCTAAATAATGACTCATTCTATTCACTTTCTGCAAAAGAAGCATCTTGCAAATAACCATGAAATTATCTTTTGTCTCCTTATATAACAACTCTATTCATCAAGAAGAAAATGTCCATAATCTAATATACAATTCATTCAATACTAATCAAACAATGGGGTTCATGATCTTCATTAGGGTTTTCTTATTGATGTTAATTGGTTGAATTTCAAAAATAAAGAATCCCTCAGAACATTTTTGGTTTGGGAAGACCTTGTCTTTTGGTCTCAAACAACACCTTTTGACATAAATGAACAGAGAGATTTAACATTTTATGACATCTAAACTTTACATACAACATTCAATTAAAAACAAAATATGTCCATTGCACTAATGAAAATATAAAAGGTGTTTAAGTTCAATCTCACCCAATAGGAGTTGCTACCCATCATTAATTTGCATTACGTAATAATGTGAAAGTTGCTTATTTATCCTCAGATAATGAGTCTTGGTACTACACATTTATGCTAACGAGACTTCACTTGTTGGCAGTCGTTTACAATCACTCATTTTTACCTTGCACTAACCATAAATTATCTTTTTGAGTCTCCATATAAACAAACCTCTATTTCATCAAGAAGAAAATTGTCCATACTATACAATTCATTCAATACAATTCAAACAATGGGGTTCATGATCTTTCATTAGGGTTTCTTATTG